>JBAMJV010005483.1:0-41571 GCA_037951105.1 Echinarachnius parma
CGCTAGAATTTCAATTGGATTTTGAGGATTTGGACAATGTTACTAAGTCCCTTTAAACTCTAAATAAAAGGGAGAAATGATTGTACAAATCATGCATAACTATACCCAATATACTTACACACACAATCGTATATTAAATTATGTTTTCATTTTGGGGGTGTAATCAAAGTTATTGACGGGGGTGAGGGGGGGGGGGGGGGGGGGGCTTTAGCCTTGGTTACAATGGTTAACCCCTCCGAAGCCACTGGACCAATGTAGGATTGCAGGCAGTGATAATTATCCGACTGTTTGTAGAGCGCAATTATATTAGAGGTTAATAAATAAATAAGCTAAATTACTTTCATTAACAGGTGAATTTCACTATTGACCAGGTGACAGCTTTACATTTGGCATGTTACCATGGCAACCTGGAAATAGTAGAGATCCTGTCCAAGGCTGGAGCTAACCTGAACGCGAAGGACGAACACGGAGACACGCCCATAGCACTGGCTACTTACCAGTGAGTAGTTGAGCTCACTGGCGAACCCAGGATTTTTTCAAGGGGGGAGGGGGGGGGGGGGTTATTTCGTCGACCAACATTATTTTCGAGAGGGGGGTGTCCTCCGTCAATTTATTTGAGGGGGTGTCTGTGAAGAATTTTCGAGGGGGGTGCCCATTATAATTTTCAAGGGGGTGGGGGTGTCCGTCAAAGTGAAACATTTCAAGGTCAAGACCATTGGTAATGCTGGTAAAAAGTGGTCTCGAGACCAGTTACAAGTGGTAAAGGGGTCATGTAAAAACAGCAATTTTTTGTCAAAGGGGGAGGGGAATTTAGTTTTCTGAGTATTTAAGGCAAGTTTATTGCTTTAAAAACAATTATAAACCCTTTTCAATTCTAAATTAATAATATTTTCTAAAAATTCTAAATACTAATATGTTTACAAAAAGCATGCACTAGTAGTTTTTTATTATTATTTCGCCTAGAAGGCATTTCAAACTCTGAGCTAACTATAAGCATGTTATTTCGAGAATAACTCAATATTCTCGTATTATGTATCCCCAAGGAACGAACCCAAATTGATCCAGTACTTGCTGTCGAAGGGTGCAGATCCAAACACTACCAGACACGAAAGCAGCAGGAGCCCACTGCACATGGCTGCATCCAAGAACCACATCGAGTGTGTCAAGGCATTGCTGAAGGAAAGCAACCCGAATATTCAGGTAAATTAAAATATTAATGTAACATTGAATGAAATTCCTTGTACAAAACACTACACTCAAATGTCCATTATAAAACCATATATGGGAAAATTTAGATTCGCTGATGATTTATATGCACATCCATGTATGTATAATTGGTGTTGGTGTGGCATTGGTGATTATAGGAGCGCACCATTTATTAGTGGAGGTGGCATACTCTGTATTTCTTTATTCCTATTCCTTTGTTGAGTGCATAAGCCCCTCGTAGATGCCACTGCATTATGTTACAATTGCAGACATTTTCGAATTTCTACCATTGAAAAGGTAGATAAAATGTTGTCATTCTTTGCGGAGAAATGAGCGTAAGTGACCTAAACAGGATGGTACTGCCAACTTAAAGAACCAGTGGGGATTATTTTGTTTTACCTGGAACAGTTTTTTCTGCTTTAATGTGTGAACTGAGATATGGTATGAGGCCAATCTTCTAGTTGCGCATAATCTTAAAACTTATTTGTTTTATCATTTTGGAATTGACACTGAAGGATAAGGTTGGAGATACACCACTGCACGACGCCATCAGGAAGAAGCACAAGGAAATCATTGAAGTTCTCGTGAAGGATGTGAAGACAGATTTGAAAGTCGGGAACAAACGAGGATTCAACCCTCTACATTATTCGGCACTCTGCGATAACCCACAGTGAGTTTATACCAGGGTTGCAGCATGTTTGTATTGAAAAGAACTACATATATATTTCAGAGATTTTCACAGCCAAGTAATTACAACCACGAAACACAACGCATATTGTGGCTAACAGGGAGAAAGTAACGAAATATCATCATGCGGTAATATGCAGAAATATGCATGAGCGATTAGGGCTGATAAAAGACATTATTTCAAGTTATCAATATAAATATGCTTTGAGAAATAGAACACTCAGAGACACACATATCATTATCATTACAAATTTTCAGCAGGAAGAATCGAAAAGGATTGTATTATCAGTATAAAAGAATATTTTCAAAATTGGGTCAGGTAAGATGCTCTCCAGATGAAATTAACTGCAGGGACCATGTTCATGTTTTCCTCGCCTTTTTGTGTTCCCGTCAGTGCAACCCGTGTGTTGGTGAAAAAGCAACGCGCTCTGGTCGACATCCGGAAGGGTGATGGTTACACGGCTCTGCATATTGCCGTCCTTAACAACCACAGGAACATCGCCCAGATACTCGTTATTGAGGTACACATTTTACCAACTATTCTTGAACTAAGTGAAACATTTTAATTGATTTGATTACGAAGAATGAAAGTATTAAGTATTTAGTAATTGTAGTTAACCAAGGAACTGTTAACGATTAGATGTATTGACAAAACTTACAATTACCAAATAGAAGGCCTTCGCTAAGCATTCCCACAGGTAGTAACAGGTCTTTAATTATCCTACAGGTCTTCGATTATCACATTACGTAGTCAATGGTCTTCCAAAGCCTTCGAAGGCTTATTTCCGTAAGCCTTCCCACGGAAGTCTTCGAAGGCTTATAAGCCTTCCTACGAAGAATTTGCAAATTAGGTACGGACTGCTTAACCTGAAGCTCTAATTAAGCCTTTGACTGCTTAACCTGAAGCTCTAATTAAGCCTTTGACTGCTTAACCTGAAGCTCTAATTAAGCCCTCGACTGCTTAACCTGAAGCTCTAATTAAGCCCTCGACTGCTTACCTGAAGCTCTAATAAGAAGCTTTAACTTCTTCTTTCTTCAAGCCTTCGAAGAGTAAAATTTTACGTTATTCTTGCAAGATTCAAGTTATTCTTATCACCATTTAAGTATGATAATCAGGCCAAATTGCCACGTCTTGCAGCATGATTGAATTTTTATTCAGAAATTGAGCGATTCCATAAATTATATAGCCAGATCGACTCAATTAAACAGAAGTTACAAAACATGCATGCATAAATAATCTGTTAATTCACAATCATATACTGAAAATAATTAGCCCACACAAAATTCATAGAGTGGGACTGAAGTGTTCTTTTGACTATATAGCACTAGCATGTAATGATTTATTCAAGTCGGTTTGTTAGTGATTAATGATAGATTTTGGCATAATGATGTTAAATAGGATTACCATGCATGTATGAATGATGAAAGTACACAGTTAACACAGTACACTTAATTACCTAAATAGTTCACCGTAATAGCTTAGTAGACTGCATGCATGCTTCCATTGACTTTCAGTTATTGCAGGTGCATGATGGGCATTATTTTCCCCCAAAATTTCAAACTGCCATAAGCCTTCGTGTAATTAGGCCGTCTAACCTTTGTCTACTAAGACCAATTCTTCGACTGCTTACATGAAGGCCTTTTTTTCTATGAGTCGCAATTCAGGACTATGAATTATTTATGAACAAATGTGATTAATCAGACTACATTCCTATATCAAAAGACTGGTCTTTTTAGAGAGGTTTAACTTAACACCTTGGCTACGGGAACTACACAGTTCATGGGGTTGTCGAAATCTACAAGGTAACGGGTTATTAACCTCTTGCCTACGGGAATATATTGGGGCTATGGACAAAGTTTAAAGGGGAAGTTCAGTTTTTGTAGAGAGGGCGCTGCACAACACAATTTTGTTGTGAGGTAATGAAAAACTGAGTGTCGAATTTGAAAGAACATGCAATTTTAATGGCAGAATAAACTTTATTTGGTCAAAATCGGTACAGAAATGGCTGAAATATATCCGATCGTAATAAATTTGGGCCCCAAATTTATTCGATGATTTTTTTTTAAAATAAAAAAATGCTTACACTTTTTCAAAATTTGTCAAATAGTTATTGATGATCTCTCTATTTAATCATTATTTCAACAAAACATCTGCATAACTTTGTATGAAAAATGTTTGAAACCAATGCCTTTTTAGAGAGCGCTCACTTGTGTTTTAATGGCTCTTTTTTAAAATGATAACAGGCTTTTTACTTAGTCGTTTGTAATTTTGTATACCTTTCGAGCATGGTGGAGTTATAACTATTAGTTTGTAATGTTACTGTGCAGGTTTTGGTTACTAAAGTTCAGCCTTACCAAAACTGTACTACCCCTTTAAGGGAATGTCTGAATCTCGAAAGATACGGGTTAAGTTAATTGTGCTTGTTCCATGTCATGTATATAGGGGAAGTGTTACATCGACATGTATAACGATGAGCATGTAACTCCACTAGTCCTGGCCATCGCGCGTGGTTACACCCTCATCATCGAAGACCTGATCGACCACGGAGCCGACGTCAATTCGGCCGATGGCGACGGGGATACGTGTCTTCACCTGGCCATGATGAAACACCGACAGGGACAGACGATCGAAGACTCAGATCTACTCAAGAAGGTTTGTACGAAGCTGAATCAATCTGGTGTTTTCAAAGGGATGGTTAATTTATGGTTTAGAGGGCGCTTCAAAAAATGTAGTCAGTTGTACGGTAATGCCGGAAAACTTGCTGTATGAATAGTGAAATCACATCGTTTAAAACAAAAATAATGTTAGATTGTTCAAAATCCGTTGAAAACGATTGACATCAGTTATCCACAAATTAAGTTATTCGAATAACGATAGATTAACGATATTAATAATTTACATTTTACTGTTTCATAAAAAGCTCAACATTCTGAAAATATTCCCAAATGGATTTGATAAACAGATCTGATAATATCTCCTTAAAATACGTTAAGGTTTATTTTTTACAATCAAGCATGCTTCAATGGTACCTATTCGTTTTCAATAATAAAATACAAGTTTAGGGCACTCAAATTAAGTTTTACCAAAAAACGTTTGTTTCCTTCAAATGATAAAGCTTGAGTTTTGAATGTTCATCAAAGTCTTATTTGTCATATTTCTTTCTTTCTCTCTCCGTATTTATTATCACAACCTAGTTCCGGAGTAAGTACCGGGACAACGGCATTACTTCCCCTCTGCTGGCATTGATGTGTTACCTGGTGCAAAAGGGCGCATTAGTCGACAAAACAAACCTGAAGAAACACACTCCTCTCAATTATGTCAAAGAGGGCGCCGTCCGCAAAGTTCTTGAGCACATCGCAAGAAAGGTAGAAAGGTGAGTAGACCTGAGATTGGTATAAATTTAATTGAAATTAGGAAAAAATAGATTTCTCCTATACACTAAAGATACTGCATTATAGACACTTACACCAAATTTGTGAAGAAGACTAAGGGCCCTGGATTATCTGTATAGCAGCTCTGTCCCTTAAGTCCTTCAGCAAATCACACAAAGGTCTCATAAGAATGTAATGTTCTTTTAAACGTGTATATCTCCCACTATATGTACTTGGTTATAGGCTTGTAAGGATTTGCCAAACTATAATAGTCCGCAGAAAAAGAAAAAAAATTCTGATGCTATTGCAGATTGCTTCTAATTATCATGATTTGTATGATAGACTGAGAGCATCACCAGTAGATAGAACATTGTAGCCACACACAATCACCTTCTCTGGCACCGCACTGTCCTCTCCAGGACAGCACCGAATGGCGCTTTTGAGGAGATATTATCATCACGTATCAAGTATCAAGCAAAGATGAAATTAACATCCATAGCATTTCATTTGCAAGCGTAGAGTGTTAGCATGGTTAGTGTTGATGTATTACAAAATATGTTATTTGGATTAACGCTGTTACGATATATCGGCAAATAATACATATACTCCTTTTCATCACTACAGGGCTGAAGCCGGAGACAGCAGTTCTGTCAAGGTCGAAGATGGAGAAAGGGGAGGAGATAGTGGTGGTGAAGGAGGAGGCGATGGAGGAACAGACAATAAGGGACACATAATAGACAAGGAAGGTACGAAACTTTATCACCAAATTAAATGTTAATGAATAGAGGAGGAATATGGATATGAGTGGAAAGAGAGGTGGGGTGATTTGAAGTGGTAATAATCAATAATGCCCGAAGATACTCCGGAGCAAAGAAAGGAACTAATGAAAATAGCTATGTTATCACATGAAATGTTGATGGAAGAGAAATTAGAGGAAAAAGGATCAGGGATGGAAACGGAGGGGTCGGCGATGAAGGGTAGAAGAGAGATATGATAGCCGGAACCGACTCTATAGTACAGAGAGTACATACAATCAAATGGAATGTCTATACAAGAGAGCCCACTCCATGCCCTCTCTTACCACATCAACAAACCTCCTCTTTGTATTGTGATCAAAAGTTTAAAATGCTACTTCTCATGGGAAATAACAAAACAGATGAACTTTCATACTAAAACCTCCTCTTTGGTTTGCTCTCTCCCTTCAACCTGACAGTTCCAATCATCCTTCTCTTCTCTATATGCCCTACCTGCCTCTTCCACTGGATATTCCCGAACTTAAGTACCACTTTGTTGCTAGATAACTATGTCTAGTTAAGTAATTAAAAAAACGTTAACATACTCGTTACTAACGTTAAACTTGTCTTACAACACGCTTTACATCTTAGATGACACGTTCAGTGGAGTCCACATCATCAAGGAGCCTGATAAAGAGGTGACCATCTTAGAGACGATCAGCAAAGGGGGGTTCGGAGAGGTGCACAAGGGCGCTGGAGGGGCACACCTGTTGCCGTTAAGCTGATGGATACCGAGGGAAGTGGTATGGATTACGTTCTCAATGAAGTGTCTGTGCACAAGTAAGTCGTTATTCGGATTTTTTCATAGCCGCATATATACAACTACAATACTTTTAACATTAAATTAATCAACATTGTAAACTGTCATTAGATAATGAAATGCAAGCTAATGCTACGGTCACAAATGGTCCGGGCGCCGTACGATTTTTCTACCTACGCCGGATTTTCTACGATTTGGGGAAATCGTGATATCATACGATGTCTGTAGTATTTTAGAGTATAGCAGTCACATATTCTCCGAACCCCGTACGATGACCTCTGTCTTAAACTTTAAAAAAAAAAACATAAATCGCTCGGCCCCCGTGAACACAAACTAAGTGCCCGTACGGGTACCTTACGATACTCTTACGGTGAATCCACGGTACCCGTACGATTTGAGTGGCCAAATATTCAGTCTCAAAATCGTACGATATTCGAAAAAAAAGGCTGCGATGTCCGTGCTGTGCTCGTGCGATGCTCTCTGCGATGTGTCTACGGGCTTACGGCAAGTAACAAATCATTCGATGCATTTTTTGTTTTAACTCCGCGTTAAACAAATTTTTGACATCGTACGGCGAGGAAAAATGCAACGGCGACCGTACGATCATGACGATAGCCACGGCACCCGTGCGGGCGCCGCAAGATTCCCGCAAGATTTCACCTAAAAGTGGCATCGTACGGGCGCCGTAGCCCAAATCGGACCATTTGTGACCGTAGCATAACCATGTGATATTATTCCATTGTGAAAGGTGTTCCGATGTGATGGTGCAGGTCCGGGTTCCAAACCTATATCAAGCTTAATAACGTACATTATAACTGAACTGCGTATTTGTATGTAGTGATATTACTGATATAAGCCAACACCCCCCCCCACCCCTCCCCCCCTCCCTTCTCAATGGTGTCGGGTACAAATCCAGGTGTAAAATGTCAGAGGAAATAATGTCTGAGGTAAAAATTTCAGAGGTATAAATGCCAGTGGTAAAAATTTAAGTGACAAAATGCCAATTGTATCACACTATTGTATCTACTTTTGCATCATACCCATTTCATAGTTCAAATGTTCACACAGTACTTAGTGGACATATCGGGTCGAAAACAAAAACCCTTTACCCAACCATTCATCACTTTTTGCATATGTCAACAATGTTACTACAGTACATCGCTTTAATGATTATTTGCACTATAAACATATATATAAAAGATAACATCAACAAAACATTATTATGTTTGTATCAAATAAACTTGCAAACGTTAAATTGCAAGTGTACATGTAACTTGGCTAAGCTTTATAAGCCTATATGAACATGAGCGATTGAAAATTGACTTATGCTATTCCAAATTGTAGACGGGCTATGCATCCAAACATCGTGCAGCATGATGGGCATTGGCTATAAGGTGGGACAAACCCTCATCGTCATGCAGCTCATAGACGGACATGACCTCGATGATGTTATATTCAAGGTATACATCACATTCCTATTAGTGACATGTCGATACGCGTCGTAAAGTTACAAGCCAATGCCTATATTCAATGTAGTGATTATAAATCAATAAGCTGGAACACTTACTATTAATAAGCGACGTTTCGCCGGAGAAACTCCCGGCTTCATCTGGCTACTCTCCAATGTGTAGAGTGGTCTTTTATAAGTCTGTGCAGGAATCAGTGTCACGCACCACCGCACTCGGTGTGCGTGAAAGACGTGTCGGGATTTCACGGACGGCCCTGTCCCACGCGTGCGAAAGGTTGAAACGGAGGCCCCCCTTCTTGTTTAGGCTGGGTTGTTCCACTCTTTCCCAGATGGATTCTTTGACACCTCGCTCGTGCCACTATTTCTCCCTGTCCAAGATCGTAACTTCTTTCGTATCGAAAGAGTTGGTTGCTGTCTGTGATGTGGGTGAAGACCGCGGAATCTGGTATGCACACCGCAGCACTAGGTCTTCGGTGTTGGTTCATCCGTTGCTTTCAATGATTGTTGGGTCTCCCCCACATAGAATTCGTTTGCAGTCCTCTTGTTTGCACCGAATACCGTAGACCACGTTTCTTTTCTTTTCCTTTGGAACGCGGTCCTTGACATGTACCAATCTTTGCCTCAAGGTGTTCTGCGGCTTGAATGTTGTGGAGATGCTGTGTTTACTGAAACAACCGCTTGATTTTGTCCGAAAGATCATGTACATATGGGATGGTGACAGAACTCTTTCTGGTTTGATTCTGGTCCAAGTTGACGTTTTTTTGTGTTCTGTCTTTGTCACGCTTGGGGTGTTTCGCTTTGTCAAATGACCACTCAGGGTAACCACAGCGTGCAAGGGCCTGCTTGATGTTCTGTTTTTCTGTTAGTTACTCCTGTCGGGTCTTTGACTACTGTGTCCGCTCGGTGGAAGAGGGTCCTGATTACCGAAAGTTTGTTCACAAGCGGGTGTGTGAGCCGAAGTGCAGGTATTGATTGGTGTGGGTAGGTTTACGATACACACTCGTCTTCATAGTTCACCCTCCGATGTGATTCGTACTTCCACATCTAGGAAGGCGAGTTTCTGTTCTTTCGGTTCATCTTGTGTGAATTTGATGTTCTCGTCTTGAGTGTTGATGTGTGTGAAGAAGTCCTGTTGTTCCGACTTCTTTATAATCACGAAGGTGTCATCTACGTATCTGAGCCAAATTCGCGGTGCTGTTGATGTGTACGATGATAAAGCTGCCACTTCAAAGTCCTGCATGTACAAGTTTGCTACAATGGGAGAGATCGGGGAACCCATCGCGCATCCATGTTTTTGAATGTAATGCTGTCCTTTGAATGAGAAGTAGGTGATGTTCAAACAAACCGTAACAATGTCAATGATCTGATCGATGTTCAGTGAAGTGCGTTCGTGTAATTTAGTGTCCTTCTCCAAGTGATTTCTGACCGCTTTAATCGCATCAAGTGGTGGGATCGATGTAAATAGTGCGCTTACATCATATGAGATAATCGTCTCATCTTGGTCTAATCTCAATTGAATTAATCCTATCCACGAAATCTGTTGTGTTGGTAACATGGTAACCACCGCACTCGGTTGTGCGTGAAAGACGTTTCGGGATTTCACGGACGGCCCTGTCCCACGCGTGCGAAAGGTTGAAACGATTCCTGTTGACACTGATTCCTGCACAAAAGACCACTCTACACATTGGAGAGTAGCCAGATGAAGCCGGGAGTTCTCCGGCGAAACGTCGCTTATTAATAGTAAGTGTTCCAGCTTATTGATTTATAATCACTACATTGTAACTTCGACTGGATGACTAATAATCTACATCAAATTATGCCTATATTCCATTGTGCATCTAAAATATGTTACTTATAAAATGTGGCTACTGCTCTTTTATCGACCAATATACACTCAGACGTTTTTTTTAATAGGAAAACTGGGAAAACGATGTGTGATATATACAATATATATTATGTAAATTGACAATTGTAATGTACTTCACAGTCAACATTATGTCAATGATAATATATTATAAATGTATAAAGTAATCAAACTCACGATTTCATTGGAATATTTATAGGATGGCAATCCACACACGTTTGATCAGAAAGGTGTGCATGTCACGTGACATCCTGTCTGCCGTGACATACCTACACCACTGCAAGATCCTGCACCTGGACATCAAGCCACATAACATAATTGTAAGTCTTTCAATCAATGTGATTCCATTTGTAATACGTGCACGTTTTCCCGTATTTGATACGTAGTGCAATAGCTAAGATAAAACACTGCAACGGGAAGGGTTATATTGTTTTGATTATGTTTTGCACTTATTTCGTAAACGAAAATTACCAAAAGAATGTTTCATCAAAGAAAGGCAAACGTAGTTTATCTTCCTTTTACAATGTGATTTACATGACTGATTTTGTTCAATCATGTGCCAGTGTATATTTTAAGGAAATAGCGGTCCCACATACAGTGCATACATTACTCATGATCTTAAGTCTGTTTTGTCACATGCATAATGCATATATATAGATATACGTCTTCAATATACACATGTTCACCTAATAATGTTGATGCATTTGTTTTTGCATTATTAACTGTTGAAAGGATTGTGGATTATTAATTTGTATCTGAATTAGAATGATCTCTTGTTCGTTTTCTCTATCCCTTCGCAAACCAATGGAAACCAAATGTTTTTGCAAGCTTTGCTTCTTTTTGGTCCCCCCATATTTCACATTATGTTAATTACAAACAAATTGTTCATTATGTAATATTTATTGTATATTAGTCTTCTGTGTATTTTTTTGTATTGTATTTAGTTCATGAAATATATAGTTTTGTTTGTATATTTACTTGTTCAAAAATTATTTGTGAAATATGGAAATAAATTTACATCAAATAAAATCAATCCTGGTAGGTTGAACGGAGGCTCACAAGCCGTACCTATGCGACCTCGGGCTAGCCCACATCAAGACAAGAATGTACCAGGGCTTCACACATTCCCGATGTACGGGATATCCTGATGTACATGCCACCTGAAAGCCTTCTCATGGACAGCAGCGGGATTGCATGTCAGCAGTGGCTCTGACGTGTGGGCGCTAGCTTGCACATTCCTGGAGTTTTTCACTGGCAATCGGGTCTGGGGACCCATTAAAGACAACTGGTTTAATAGCGAAAATCATGGGGAGCGATGTCATGCCTCCTGGAGTTGATAAGCTTGATGGAAGGGTCAAAGGCATCCTGAAGCCTTGCTTCCAGAAGGACCCTTCAGACCGGCCCTCGGCTGAGAGGATCATGCAGGAATTCAGCGGACTCATGTAAATTGTCATTCATTATCCTACCTCAGTAGCGTAGCGTTATCCGCGGACTTGATTGCAGGGGCACGCTGATAATTGAGGGGGAGGGGGCATGCCTTTATACTATCGAACAACTGTGCCCTTTCTCTCGGCACCGAGAGAAAGGGCACAGTTGTTCGATAGTGTATGACAGGCAGTAAGTCTCATTTATCAGACATTGACTTGGTAAAAATTTACAAAAATGGGAACCTGACATTGGCTCACTTAAAGCGCTCTAAAACAAAAACTACACGTCCAAAATTACTGTTCTTGGTATCGTTTTTCATTGTAAAAGACACCCCAACCGATGGACATAATTGGTATAATTTTTTTTTTTTTATTTTAGGAAGTGCCACCCTGTATAGGTCATATATGTTATTTACATTTCCTTTTGGGGTAAAAAACGGGTAATTGATATTTTCAAATCCGCCGTGAAATGCATTGCTTTAGAGCTGTAGTTATTGGCTTAGTTATAACCAATTATTCATAATCTAATTTCAGAGAACTTGTGTTGACCTATGCATTAACATCTGTTATGTCTGTCGAATCTGCTTGATAGTTTGTTTTATTAACATCATTAAAGAGAATACTACAATTTATTAGAAAAGATAATAATACAGTATAGCGGGAGCATACCTTTTTTTTCTTTCGTAAATTCTGATTACTGCAAAGAAAGTTAGAAAAATCAGCTGGATAGCCCATACTGATGCAGAAGCTCTGGGGTGTTTGAAATAGACTTTAACCCTAAAAAGACTGGGGGGCTAATTTTAGCCCCCCCCCCCCCACCCCCCCCCCTCCACTATTTTCGCGATTACTTCGCAACGCTTAAATGTTTTACGGGTGCCACTTCATGACATTTTCCCTTAGAGTCTTGCGCAACTTTTGATACCAAATTTGCGCACACTGGGTCAACGATCCATAGTTATGTAACATTTTGCGATCGCGTGTCACAGAAAATTTGATTATTTTTTTTTCCTTCTAATTCTTCCATGTACACTGTTGGTCATAATGTTGGAATATTTTTTTTTTAGATCCAACTTTATTCTTTTTCCTGTTTTATTGCGCCTAATGGATCATTTTAGACTAAAAATAATCATTACATTATGTTTCTAAACTACCAATGTACAATACATGGTAGCATGAATATGCATTAATTAATTTATTCTTTTGTTTTGAGCTTTGAAAGGCAGGGACCTTTGATGATTGGCCCCTTTCCTTCTCCAAAGCGTATGTCCAGCGAGTCATCGTTTGATTTTCAACCAAAATTGGTACAGAGGCTCTCGAGGCCATACCCGGTCCAATGCCATTGGCTACCCGCCGAACGATGCTTGTGCTCCACCAGGAAGGGGTGTCAACAAGCAATGTCCACTCTTTCGTTGGACCATCGCAGGTTTAAGGTCTGTAAAGTCCTCAGATGTCATCGAGAGAAGGGTGAATTAAAGCCAATATTGTCTCTAGGACGTCTACGATTGACCACCAGGGACAGATTGTCGCAAATTGCATAACCTGTGCCGTAGAAACCGGAAATGCCAAAAAGGAGTCTTCGCCGACTATGAAGAAAACACTATGGAATCAACGCCTTCCGCCAAACTGTACATCAGTAAACCCCTCTAAAATGGTCACATAGCAAGACAAACTACCAAGTGTCCACCCAATACCATGTAACCGAGATTTACCGGACATCCCTGGACTAGGGAGCCAAGAAGATTTCCGCCTGGACACTAGAGATATGTCATCTTAATGGGTACGAGCCATATCACTGTTGGGACGTCACAAACTCAAGTCGTTTAGTCGAATGCAGACAACTTGGAACTTCTCGCCAAGTAATCGGCGAACCATTTGTCTTTTTATCTGTTCGGTCAAGGATGTTATGGCTCGTACCCATTAAGATGACATATCTCTAGTGTCCAGGCGGAAATCTTCTGGGCTCCCTAGTTCAGGGACGTCCGGCAAATCTCGGTTACATGGTATTGGGTGGACACTTGGTAGTTTGTCTTGCTATGTGACCATGTTAGAGGGATTGCTGATGTACAGTTTGGCGAAAGGCGTTGATTCCATAGTGTTTTTCTTCATAGTCGGCGAAGGCTCCTTTTTGGCATTTCCGGTTTCTACGGGCACAGGTTAAGCAGTTTGCGATAAACTATCCTGGCGGTCAATCGTAAACGTCCTAGAGATAATCTTGGCTTTAATTGACCCTTCTCTTTGATGACATCTGAGGACTTCACAGACATTAACCTGCGACTGCGATCCAACGAAATAGTGGACATTGCTTGTTGACACCCCTTCCTGGTGGAGCACAAGCATCGTTCGGAGGGTAGCCAATGACATTGGACCGGGTATGGCCTCGAGAGCCTCTGTGCCAATTTTGGTTGAAAAATCTCACGGCCAACTTTGAGAAATGACCCATAACGATGACTCGTTGGACATACGCTTTGGAGAAGGAAAGGGGTCAATCATCAAAGGTCCTGCCTTTCAAAGCTCAAAACAAAAGAATACATTAATTAATGCAAATTCATGCTACCATGTATTGTACATTGGTAGTTTGGAAACATAATGTAATGATTATTTTTAGTCTAAAATTATTCATTAGGCGCAAAAAACAGGAAAAAAGAATAAAGTAGGATCTGAAAAAAAAATATTACAACATTATGACCAACAGTGTATATAACACACACAGGTTTTACATGCACCTTTTATGTTGCAGTTTTACACCCATCTTTTTCACAAGTAATGTTAGAATTCCACTTTGGCATTGGTGAAAAAACTGGTTGTATTCTCATTTGCATAAAACATAAAAATACATAGAGACTAATACAAAGAAAAACAAAGAAAAGGATAAAAACAAAGAAAAAAACATAGAAAACGGTAAACTAAATCAATTTTCATGATTATTCCTGTTGTTTTTATCAGAGATTGGGTAAATTTTATATAATCTCAGCATGTATACTGCACCAGGAACACAATTTTGTTTGATAAGAATCACAACATTTTTTTTTTTAATGCAAAAAAAAAAAAAAAAAAATGCAATTTTTGCATAATTAATTAGCTATAATTAGCATATTTTAATTAAAACAAAAAATTAAACTATGCAATATTGTAGAGCTCATGGACATATATATTACCAGGCTTATGTCGAAAGGGTGGGTAGCGTAGCGTCGCGTTGACTGGAACGCGACCATTCGTCCCAAAGCCCCCCCCCCCACCCCCCCCCCCCGGTTTTGCCGAAAGGGTGCGTTGGGGCGTCGCGTTGCGTCGCGTCGCGTTGACTGGAACGCGACCATTCGTCCAAAGCCCCCCCCCCCCCCTCCCCCCGGTTTTGCAGAAAGGGTGCGTTGATTTCCCATTGACAAAACAAAAGCATGCGATTAGGCATATCTCAGCCAATTCTTAACAATATTTAGTTGATTTGGGGTATTTTGGACATTATTTTGTATGCTATTTTGGTAAATGAAGTTCAAATTTGAAAAATTAAAAAAAGAAGATGTGTATGACGTCATATCTTGTGTACTCAATTTGCTCAAGAGTAACCATCGAAGCCTTGGAATAGTTTACCTTCGGAAATGACACAAACCTGAATGATGGTGGTCAGACCAGTGGCGTACCCAGGATTTTTTTCAGGGGGGGGGGGGGAATGTCGTCTGACAAATTTATGTAAGCAGGGGGGGGGGGAGTGGCCGTATACATTTTTTGAACCCGAGACCAATTACATTTAAAATTTTCGAGGGCTTAAATGTGGTCTCGAGACCAGCTACAAATTGTGAAGAAGGGTTTTCAATTTCCAAACCCCCAAAACAGTCATTATTTGGTCCAAAAGGGGGGGGGGGGGGGCGGTTGAGTTTTATATACTTTCAGGTACACAATCGAACACACATGATTTGCAAATGAGCTTCATTATACAACGCAAGGCGGTTGTACAAACCCATTTCCTGGAATGCGCGGAACGCGGGTAAACTATATAGACCGTGGGAATCGGACATCATAATATTTTACAAACGCAATAATAATGCTTCATAATTATATCGACTACAGTACATCCGAAGCACGCACGCCTTTCGCATCGGTTCAATCAATCAACCATGCGCTATAAAATCCCATCTTCTGGAAAAGTCGGTCTCTCATAGGATAACACGTGTTTCGTCGCGGTGGCGAAACGAAAACTCAGAGATTGAAATGGCGCAATTTACGGACGCGTCTTTGATGTACACGTCATTGTATGCATATATATACTCTAAACGCGTACATTCGGAATAAGCCCCTCGTATGTGCCATTTGGTAGCGTTCCAGTCAACGTGACGCGACGCGACGCCCCCAACGCACCCTTTCGGCAAAACCGGGGGGGGGGGGGGGCTTTGGACGAATGGTCGCGTTCCATTCAACGCGACGCTACCCACCCTTTCGGCATAAGCCCTATTACCATGCCAAATTTTGGAGTCGATCGGAGTTTCGATTGCCGAGAAAACTACAAAAACAACAAAAAATACAATTTTTGCATAATTAATTAGCTCTAATTAGTTAGCATATTCGAATTAATTTTTTTTTTTACTTCGCAATATTGTAGACCTCATGGACATCTATCACGATGCCAAATTTGGAGTCGATCGGAGTTTCGGTTGCCGAGATCTTAGGGGGGGGGGGGGGGGCTTTTAACCCCCCCCCCCCCCAGTTTTGTTAAGGTTCAAAATAGCCCAGTCTTTTTAGGGTTAAAGGTATAGTGAAATCCCGGCTTTGATCAGGTTTATAGCTTTAAATATGTGCCTATATTCTAAATTTGACTAAAAAGTATATCATACCATTGGTAGCCTTGCATAAAATATAAACCCCTAAAAAAAAAGTTCGGAAACTCAACTTTGATCGATTATATCACTCTTATTGTCAAATTGTATTTTTTACTTTTAGTGTCATTGCAATGCATGATGATTTCCCTTTAAAATGGTACATTATTTGTCATTTATTTCAATCGGGGGAATACGCAGTGCGTTTCAGAATGGAGGACGGTCAGAAGTCAAATGTCGCAAAATGGGCCGAAAGTATTCAGTTGGGAAATTTGACTCTTGTGTCGTATTTTTTAATGTTCAAGTTGTATCGAAGATTGTAATTTGGTATCATTTTAAAGCCCATGTGTCTATCTTCTCAATACGGTTATGTCCCGAAACAATGTTATTAACAGGTTAAGTATGGAACAGCTGAATATGGGGGAGGTGCCGAAAGTGAAATGTCGCAAAATGCATTTCATTTATTGAAATTGAAGGCGTTGCATCGCAAAACGACTATTGGAGGAGATGTTTTGGGGTTTTACATTGCATAATCATCAGTAAATTTAGCCTCATGTGAAAGCATGTTTATTTTTCCTTAAAATTATGTCTCACCTGTAATAATTATGATATTGGGGTGTGTGCAGTAAAACCGGATACGGGGGTCTATTAATGCTATGAATTTAAGACCGTGGCTTCTTGTTTCAAGATTCCGGTAAGATATTGTAGTATTAATCATAACTCAATCATCATTACGTTTTTGCACTATCGGAAAGCTCGTTAATTTATCTTTAATATGATATCTCAATTTGCAATGATTATGCTGAATGTGAAGTGCGCAGTACAGGAAACTCACAGACTTGATGTATTGAAAATGCCAAATTTCTCTAAACGTACGCAAACTGGCCAGAACTGGCATATTAGCGCGCTCTTTGACCGTGTAGGTATGCCCTTATTACCACATATCAAACGGTAGAACATCGACCTTGCAACGTGTCATTTTGAGCCCCATACATTTAGAGGTACTACACACACCTCAATCACATAACCACTATGAATGGGGCATTATTTTATTGACAAATTAACACGCTTCAACATGATGTTGAATTTCATAATGATTATGTAAAGTAAAGAACTAAGATATCCCCACAAAAAGTCGTTTTTGGATGCAACGCCTTCAATTTCACACAATCAAATGCATTTTGTTTACATTTTGCTGTCGATCCTCCCCAATATTCACCTTAATTGTACCTACCCGGCTTTCATAATCATTCCAAGTGAGGTGTCAATGGAAAGATAATTAAACAGGCTTTTGTCTGATACCATATTCAACAGTATCACTTCATTGTCAAGCTATTCATCGTCGAAAGAATTTGAACTTGAGAAAGACCGTGATATGGGTGTCAGACCTTCCAACTGAGGTTTGTTGGCGCATTTTTTGACATTTCACTTCTGACATTCCCCTATTCTC
The DNA here is from genome assembly GCA_037951105.1 of Echinarachnius parma. Lineage (NCBI taxonomy): Eukaryota > Metazoa > Echinodermata > Echinoidea > Clypeasteroida > Echinarachniidae > Echinarachnius > Echinarachnius parma. The sequence goes on from JBAMJV010005483.1 coordinate 17,834, forward strand.
AAATATACTGCGCATACCTCGTGCTCGTGATGCTTACGAATTTGGTATCATTTTAAAGAGGTATACACACTATTTCAAGTGATACCAAATATAACCATTATGATTTCATAAGAAAATAGATATAATCGATCAAACTTGAGTTTCAGAACTTTTTTTGAGGGGTTTATATTTAAAAGCAAAAATTTAAATACTCTAGGATTTTATAATGAAATAAAAATTTTAAAAAACTTGAATTCACCTTGATAATAGAACATATTGTTTGTATCAATTTATAATGCCGTTAAGAAAAAACATTTAAGCTGATTTTGTTAAGCAATTAAGGGTTTTCCATAAGTTTAAATCCAACTTCATATAACTTTAGTTCAACAAATAATGAGGCTTAGATGAAGTTTATTATTGAAAGGAAAAATTGGAGCCCTCATAGCACAAGTTGGCTAATCAAGTGATTTACTAGCAGTACTCATGTACTAAGTGATATATAAAGTGTAGAAGCCCCATATTCATAAAACCCTGCTAACTAGTTCGTTGCTAAGTGCATTATAAATGTGTAGTTCATTAAGTAAAAACAGTTGTCTTAGTTCCCAGCCTAATTTATACCTATCAAATTTTAGCTCGCTTCTGAAAGATTTTGTTTTTTTATTCTTAGCCACGTTATCTAAAATAGACTTTGCAAGGAGCTATAAAGCTAGATAGCTTTTTTGAATATGGGCCCTGAACTTTTGTTGAAAAGCTAGACATTGGTAGGATTATACTAACTGTAGCAGAGAACTTACGATATAAGTTGTATGTCGCACTGGAATTAGAACACAGTACATGGCATGACTGGGAAAGTGGCAGACTAATCTATAAATACTATACTATATGTTTCAGCTAAGAAATCTTGCTTTCCTGTTATCAGGACTGGCTATCCCATCATGCCTAAACCACAGCAACCGGGCGATGTGGACGGTCATGGGGAATCACGTAAGTTTGTTTCGTTCTGATACTGCGTTGTTTGCATCTGCAGATTTTAATAAGTAATGTATTCATGATTTTAATCCTTTTCCTATGCGCTAGAATTGCTGAAGCATTTTGTAATTTTTTGTTCATCGATAGTTTAATATGTGTACTGCCATGACTACGTGCTTCCAATAATCAAATATTCCGAATGCTACGAATAAAAGGCATTTAAAGGGATCTAGTAACTTTGTTGACATGTGAAATAAAGTGATGAAGGGTTGATGCAATGTATATTGTTGTTATCTCATATGTCCACAGGGTATTGTGTGAAAATTTCAAGTCAAATGGACATTGCATGGCCAAGTAATGAGCGAAAATGCATAGTGATATTAACTGACTCACTGCACTCACTTTGTACACGGTAAGAAAAAATCCGGGGGAGTTTTTCTTATCTGAATAATTCAATCGTACATATCTTTGTAACGAAAGGGAAATTTGAAAAACCGACACCGGTCCCATGATTTTATTGTTAATACGAATACAACAAGGTATGATGGAACCGCTAGAATTAAAATTATATTTTGAGGATTTGGACAATAAGTCCCTTTAACAGGAAAAAATTATATGTTGCAAAAATTTTCCCATAAAGTTATGTCGATTCAGTGCCGTACACATGCTTATTTCAAGGGGGGGGGGGGGGGTTACGTCGTCCAAAATGTTCAAGGGGGGTGTCGGGGTGAATTATTTTTCGAAGGGGGGGGGGGTGTGTCGGTGAAGATTTTTCAAGGGGGGTGGTGGTGAAGATTTTTCAAGGGGGTGTCAGTGAAGCATTTTAGAGTGGGGGTGTCCGAGAGGATATTCGAGGGAGGGTGTCGTTGAGGATTTTTCGAGGGGGTTATCGGTGAGGGGTTTTTCGAGGGGGTGGGGGTATCGGTGAGGATTTTTCGAGGGCGTGTCGGTTAAGAATTTTCGAGGTGGGGTGTCGGTGAAGAATTTTCGAGGGGGGAGTTGTCGGTGAAGATTTTTCGAGGGGGGCTGGTGTCGGTGAGGATTTTTCGAGGGGGGTGTCGGTGAAGATTTTTTCGAAGCCGAGTCCGAGATCCGTCTAAGATTTTCGAGGGCGAGACCCAGATCCGTCAAAGCATAATTTCAAATCCATATTTTGCATTCCCAACAGCAAGCAAAACCTTTGACCATCAGGGTGGGGAACTGCGCATCGTTGATTTTGACGCCATTCTCTCCGTTCCTCCCGGAGCAATAGAAGAAGGTTCCACACAAGAGATCACCCTACAGTTCCTGACGAAACCTCCAGATGACCTGATCTTGCAAGACGATGAGACGATGATCAACTTCGGTATCCGCTGCACCCCATCAGGAATAAGTTTTAAGAATCCCGTTACCGTTTCACTGCCTCACTGTGCCATCTTCACTGACCCAAGAAGCGTGGAGAGTGTGGTGTACACAAAAAGTGGTGGTGTTCGATGTAAGCATTAAAGGGTACCACTACCTAAAAATAATATTCTTAAAAATTAAAGATAACATCTTTAGTAGTCCATTCCACCACCAAGATCTGCAAAATATGTTTCCAGAAAAAAACAAATTGTAATCGGAAAAAGCATCACCATGCTAAAGCATGCGTTCATGGTTTTGCATACGAAGACCTCCTTTTTGTCTAGGGCGAACGAATCGTCCGGGATTCTATTGTCTCCAAACGTACGCGTAAAGAGAATTGGCACACTCTCAGACGTTTGGCGCATACCGAACCATCAGGTCATGATGGTTCCGGAAGTTAGGGTAATTAATTGTTTTGTGTATGATTTACACAAACCTTTGCAAAGTACTGAGCATATATTTAATATCCCACAGCAGGTACCAAGACATATAGTTATTTGTTGTTTGCCTGGTGGTCCCTAGTGCAGATTCAGGACGTGATTTGTGAACACATACCACCGCATGTACATGCACACCACTCAGAGCTAAACGGGCGCTAATACTACTATATCGTTACGTCCGTAATTCCCCTTTCCTAGCTCCAAAACGTCTGCAGGTTGTAATATTACATACGGCAGCTATCAGCTGAGTGAGCGATAACGGCAGCTATTGGCTGATTTGAGCTCGCTATTTGCAGGCGGTTCGGGCAGCGAACTAGGTGGTCCCCTTCCAAGCTCCCTTTTTACACATTTGTTTAAACCTTTAATTTTGTCATGACTTTTGAACGTTCAAATGATAAAATATTTTATACAATCAATATCTTACAACTTATTATATTACATCAAGATGATCAAAATGTTCCCAACGATACGTATGGGTTATGTTATAGTCAGGTTGTCAGTTAATGAACATGAATAAATAAAGCTGCTGGTCGTTATAGTTAAAGCAAAATATGACTAATTCTGCTTTGTCTCTTTTGTGTTGTAAATTAAAGTTGATTGATTTGCAATACAATCACAGGCGTCATTAATGATAATGGTAGTGAACGCTACATTATATCATATAACAAACTATTTTCTGCTGTTCCCATTAATGCTCTGAATACTGAAACGTGTAAAAGTCAAGTTGACCACTATACAAAAAATATGATTGTTTTGCAAATTTGTGACGTTTTTTTCTCTCTCGAGAACAATAATGTGTTTGTAATGGTTCTTTAATTAAAACAAAGTCCAAATATATTTCATTATTCAAGCTTCTTCTTGGTCTCGGATTTGAACGACTAAAGGACGTGACTCAGTGAAATGCCGTTTCAACAAGTACAGGGTAGAACTGCGAATGACCCACTTCTCCTGGTACTGGCCAGTTGTTGTAGTAGACATGGTGAATGGTTGGTTTGTCAAGGCGAAGCGTGTTTCCTTCATCCCCTTCCTTCCAGAGCTAATGCCGGATGATCGTAAACCGGTCCTTCATGTGCACATGTATTCCACACTGAAGGGAAACTTGCAGGTGAAATGGCAGCACTTATTTAATGTATACACTATTGGAATCATTTATATTTATATATATATATAGCAAGCAAAATATTGATAACTATAGGCCCGTTGCCATTTTGTCAATTTTCTCCAAATTATTGGAAAGAGTGATGTATAGTAGATTTTTTTTTGAAAAATATGAAATTTTAATTAATGAACAATTTGGGTTCAGAAAAAACACTCAACTGCACTCAACTGCACAAAAATTGCACAAAAAAAAAAAACACTCAAAAACACTCCAAAAAAAAACACTCAACTGCACAAAAATTGTTCGGTTTTCTTTATTTGCAGATGACACTGTAATTGTATTATCCCATTTGTCTGATTATGTTATAAATGAATTGGATAAAGGTAACTTTTGTTTAGGATTATTCATGGACCTTTCAAAAGCATTTGACACCATCGACCTCCACATACTTCTTGATAAATTATGTTATTATGACGTGCGAGGTGTAGCACTAAACTGGTTCAGATCATATCTGACTGGTAGAAAACAGTATGTGGTGGTTGATGGTGTCAATTCTGAGCTTAAAGACCTATCATGTGGTGTACCACAAGGTTCTGTTTTAGGACCTCTCCTGTTCCTTATTTATGTAAATGACATTATAAAGAGTTCAGAAATTGTTCGGTTTTCTTTATTTGCAGATGACACTGTAATTGTATTATCCCATAACAATGTGCATACACATATTTCATTAGTTAATTTAGAATTAAGTAAAATAGTCTCCTGATTTCAAAATAATAAATTGCATCTGAATAATGAAAAAAACAAAGTATATTCTATTTCGTTCAAAAAGCAGGAGAGTTCCCCCTAACCTTGATTATATATCTATACAAAATACATCCCTCCTAGGTGTTCAATCATTATTATTTCTCGGGGTTATTATTGATGAATTCTTAAATTGGAAGGCTCATGTGAAGAATGTTACTTTGAAGGTATCAAGAGGCGTTTGAATATTATCGAAATTAAACTATATTGTCCCGAAAATGTGTTAATGCTACTTTATAATTCAGTAATACTACCACGCTTATCATATTGCAACATTATTGTGAGGAAACTCTTATTTATCTCATTTAAATCAAATTAAATTGTTACAAAAGAAGGCTATTAGACTCATAACAAATTCAGAGTATAATTGTTCTAGTAATCCCTTATTTATTAATATGAAAGTTCTTCCAATACAGCAACTTATAACGCTTAGCACCCTCATTTTCATATACAATTTCCATACTGGTCATCTTCCGCACATATTTAAAACTTTGTTTGTAATTAATTAATCTGTTTATCCCCAGACCACAAGGCAAAGAGTGTTATTACATAAGCCTCCTGTACGTACAACTCATGCTCTGAATTCATTTCAAAATGTGGGAATAAGCAAATGGAATAATCTCAGCTCTTATATAAGATCCAGTACAACTTTGACAAGATTTAAGAAATTGTGTAAAAGTGAAATATTTACAACTTTATTATCAAATTGAGTAGACTGAATTTCGATATACAGTATATTCTTCTATATTTTATCCTCTTCTCTACTTTCTTTCCTTTCTCTTCAAAATCTGCTGCGACATGGTATGAGTGTATATATATATGCATGTGAGTTGGGGCGGTTAGGGTGGGCTAACGAAGGTAGTTTGTATGTATGAATATTTATTTCCATCAATGTCTACATGTATGTAATATATTGTTATGTAATGATATGTAAAAGGGCCCTATTACAATTTCTATTGCTTCCTAGGTGTCCCTAACCATTCATTGTATCTTACGTTGTACAGCAGCATTCATGTATAAACATTGTTTTTGATTGTTAATGATTTGGTTGAATAAATTGAAATTGAATTGAATTGAATATATTTACATTTTACAATCGTAACCACTTTGCTCTAAATAATGAAACGACCATGTTTAAAAAACATTCCACGCCAAAAACATGTGAATGGTCTTTTGTTGTTCCGTTCACTACGAGTTTCTGAAAACCCTATTAGACTTTGTACATAGCCCACCCGGTTCCCGTAAGAAACGGGGTATTAAGCGATATTAAGGGTCTTGGGTTTGTACGGTCGATAAATGATCTATATCTCAAAATGCACTACTAATACTGATGGAGAATACGATGTTGAATACTTTTAATTTAAAGAGCAAAACTTCGTAATCTTCATGAATGATTTATCGTGACGAATCATTAATTATCTAAACCTTTTTGCATGATCTATTTGCATGATCACTACACAGACCGTAAAGCAACAAGAAGCTGATGTCCAGTATAAACAGGCTTTCACTGGAGAGACACTGGACATAAGCGTTACCGTGCCAAAGGAGCTGACCATGGAATGCAAACTGGACGGAACAGTTGTTGAACAGGTAGGATATAAAGAGCGTAACAAAAAAGGTCAATTATTTCAAATATTATATGGCCACACCATGAGACGTAGATGTAAAAAATATCCAGTCAGCTTTAATTAATTTTTATACATTTCTTGAATCAGCAATGTCACAGATCGCTGAGATATTCGTTGTTGAAGATGACAGGTGCGAAACCTAGTTATTGCAAGTTTTGGTTATTGAATTAAATCCTGAATTTGGATTTGTTTTTTTTGTATTAAACAGCCACTTCGCGTTGATTGCGGCCCTGCAAATCATCCAGGTTATGAGGAGATGTACACACCTTGTTTTTCAAATTTCACTGACACTCCCCCCTCGAAAAATCTTCACCGACACCCACCTCCCCCCCCCCCCCTCGAAAAATCTTCACCGAAACCCCCCTCGAAAAATCTTTACCGACAACCCCCTCGAAAAATCTTCACCGACACTCCCCCTCGAAAATACTTGACCAACTTGACCAACAACCCCTAGGTCGACGAACTACCACCCTCCCCCCCTCCCCACACACACACACACACACACACATCTTGAACAAATCCTGGGTACTGACGCCAGTGCCTCCAATTGAGGCACAACTTCTTGATTTATAATCTGAAAATACATATTCCCAGTTAATGTTTAATTCATTTCGAAGAAAATAGCCCAACCACTTGACCTTCCGCAAACTGTTTTTAAATTTTGACGACCTATTAACATCAGGATTGAATTATGGTGGATGGCAGGCCAGCGCATATTCATGTTCAATTAAAATGTACTCACTCATACATGATATCAGTGAATGTATTCAGCTTAACGATTCAGTAATTCGCAAACCCAACAAAATGGTTCAAATTCATGTTTTTTAATTAAACTGTAGCACCATTATTTTAACTTCAAGCATTCATCATTCCTTAACCAAAACTTGCAAAAAGTGAGTTTTGCACTTGTCACCTTAAACAACAAAGAACTCAACGCTGCGTGTCATTGCTGATTCAGGAAATGTGTAACAATTTAAGCTGTATAGTTAAGGGCCGGTCACATTTACGGTAGTGGACGTAGTTGAACGTAGTGGAGGCTAACGTAGTTGAACGTACTGGCATCCGTACCGTACCGTAGTTGTTCGTGATGCTAACTTGGTATTAACCCTAAAAAGGCTGGGCTATTTGAGGTCTTCCTACGGCCGGGGGCCATTATGCCCCCCCTCCCTTAAGATCCCGATCGCGGCGAACATTTGCACGCATGTCAAGTGAAGTGTATAGAATACTATGGTAATTAATTTTTTTTGAAAAATTCATTAATTTGCAAATTTATGGTAATTTATGCAGAGAAGGTCATAAAATTAATATCTTTACCCATAAATCATATATTCTTCATAATTAAACATTGGTTTTCACTATATATATTCTTTAGACCATTTTGAATAATAATACAACAACAAAATTTGGAAGAGCAAAGTTATTTCTTACGTTTTCTATTGTTTTGATATTTTCTTATGTATTTCTTGTTTTTTGTTACTTATGTATTTTATTGTTTTTGTTGTTTTATTTCTAACTTTAATTCAACTATTTTGACCCCAAAACAAATACGTAAAAGGTAAAAGGTATGATAAGGAAAAAATGCGTAAATCAATCACCGAATCTACGAGTGAAATCATGATTCAATTGCACTGCACTACGTGCTGTAGCTATACGCTGGACGCGTCGGTGCGCGACGTGCATGCAGCGCGCGGGCAATACTAATAGCGGTTAGCTAGCTCGCTCCCGCTAGCGCTACTCTGGCGATCACACCCCTGCCCGCGCGGCGCGGCCAGCCCACCCAAGCCGACGAAGCCTCGATCGCGCGCTGGTGATGTAATTGATTGGATGTAAAATCATCACACCTCAACAAGCTACAGTACAGGCCCATGTGACATCGATAGCGTGCATTACACTCCCATATCCCTGATTATACCGTATACTGGGGAAATATCCATGTGTGATGTTTGCGAAATTGCGTGCTGATCAACACTGGCGAAGTTATTTCTCGATTGAGTCAAGCTATTATTATAATGTATGCATTGAGCTGAGCCGATCTGGCTCGTGTTGGTATTGCAGCGGCAACGGGCCGCGGGAGGTAGTAACCGGTACAGGCATCGGCTCGATCTCAAGCTCATTTTCTGCAACGTCTCCTAAATCCCCCTCATCCTCATCGGAACTTGAGGAGCTGTTCTCTGTCTCATCTATCTCATCTTCTACTTCAAAACTCAAATCTAAATTCAGGTCGTCCGCTATTCGAGTTGATACAGTCGAAACAACAGTTGGAATAAAACGAGCGAGCGATGTGGTTGTAGACAATACTCCTGCACGCAAACTATAGTATGCCGCGGCGATAGCAGAGATCCATACCCCCTCGCATACGTCATCAAGCTAAGCGGCGAGTTCAGGGTGACTTTGGGCCTTGGTTTGGAGGGTGAATTTTTCTCATTTTCAACTTCGATACAAAAATATATAAACATTTTTTCAAAAAAGCTGAATTTATCGAGGCTTGTAAAGTACAAGATTACCTTCACAATCATACCAAATTCAACTCAATGTATAATCAATGAAGCAAAAGCTTAAGTAACCCTTGAAGGGCCGGTCACATTTACGGTAGTTGAACGTAGTGGAGGCTAACGTAGTTGAAGGTAGTTGAACGTACCGGCATCCGTACAGTACCGTAGTTGTCCGTGATGCTAACTTGGTATTAACTCGGGGGAGCCGTGCTCTTCGATTTAATTTTTTTAACATGTTCAAAAGAGCGGTACGTTAAAGGCAGCCGTGATGCTAACGTACTAAAGCGAAGTCTAACGTAGTCTAACGTGGTTCTTAATGTACCCAAACGTACCCTAGCGTACTCTGACGTACTTTACCGTGCACATAACCAGCATCAGCTCTCTTCTTAGAATTATTGGCCTGCTTGGTCCAGGCATGTTTTAGCAACAAATATCACAGACTTGCTCTGTTTAAAGGGAAATGCCAGTAGTGGGAAACACCCCACCAAACACTCTTATTACCAACCATGTGAAAGAATATAATTGTACTAAAACGTGATTATAAACATTTGGCCAGGAAACCGCCTACTAATGGATATATTTGCAAAATTATAAAACTGATTCACAGTAAATTGATCGCCAACGCGGAATCCGGAATCGCGCATACGCTACGTCCACGTGGTCCGCATGTGCTTTTTGGTATGCGGCCCGTATGCTTTTATCCGATATTTCTGCATGTAACGATAATTAGGTTCGGATTTTACCTTTTTAGATATGTCTTATTTAACAATATTGATCAATTATTTTGGCCAATATAAATGTTTTCTGTAACTTTCTCAAAAAAACAAGCGCACAATGGCCGTACCACACCGCCGGCTGTTATACTCCGTGTGGAGTTGCTAAATATACCGTAGTTTGACGTTATTTAGCGTAATCTAGCGTAGACTAGCGTAGTGGCTACCGTACTCTACTCAATCGTGGTCAGACGTTCCACTCCGTACCTGTCCGTGAGCAAGCTGCCCCATATTAGCGTAGTCTACACAATAAGAACAAAATGGGTCAATCTTACACCTATACAGGGTGGCCAAAAAAACACGGAACGGGGCACTTCCCAAAAGCAAATAACAAAATGATTATGTCCATCTGATAGGGTGTCTTTTCTAATGAAAAACAATACCACGAATAGTCAATTCGGTCGTGTCGTTTTTGTTTTAGGGCACTGTGAGTGACACCATGTCAGGTTCCCTTTTTTACCAAGTCAGTGCTAGATAAATTGCACTTACTGCCCGCCATAGCGTTAAAGAACGAGCGGCATTGCGCGCAATTGTCAGCGTGCATTCAGCTGTGTCCCGATAGAATGGGCATATCTGTCCGATGCTATGAGGGCCATGAAGTGCGATTTATCAGGCAGTGGTAAAAAATGTCAAAAATGGGAACCTGACAAGGTCTCACTTAAGACGTCCTACAACAAATAACTACTCGTCCATAATTACTGTTCTTGGTATCTTTCACTCTATGCGATGGACATACTCGTTTTGTTACGATATTTTGCGAAGTGCCCCGTTCCGTTTTTGTTGGCCACCCTGTATAGGTGCACACCGTTGCCACACTGGGCGCACCTATATAAGTGCAACACTGTACCTTTCGGTAAAGGTGCAGAGTTGATCCTTTACCGTTTGCACCTCGAAGGTGCAATATTGCATCTTAAAGGGATCTAGTAACTTTGTTGACATGTGCAAAAAGTGATGAATGGTTGATGCAATGTATATTGTTGTTATATGATATGTCCACAGGGTATTGTTCACTAACTCACTGCACTCACTTTGTACACGGTTTCAAAACTCCAACAGAGTTTTTATTATCTGAACACTGCAATCGTACATATCTTTGTAACGAAATTTTAAAAACCGAAACCTGTCCCATGATTGTATTGTCAATACGAATACAACAAGGTATGAGGGAACCGCTAGAACTCCAATTGGATTGTTAGGATTTGGACAATGTTACTAAGTCCCTTCAAGAAAAAGGTGCACAGTTGCGCTTAAAAGTAGATGTAAGTGTATACAGTGTAATTGTAAATGTAAGTGTATAAAGTGTAAGTGTAAATGTAAGTGTATAAAGTGTAAGTGTAAATGTAAGTGTATAAAGTGTAAGTGTAAATGTAAGTGTTTAGTGTAAATTCAACTTAAATGTGCAAAGTTGCATCCCCGGTGGTACTTGTCACCTCGTATTCAGAGGTAGGAGACATGATCGTTCTAGAGGTTGAAAATGACCCCCTATTTCGCATGGTTTCAAGTACATTTTCAGGAAATTAGACCCCTTTTTATCGCAAAAACGAGTACAAAGTGGCCTTTTAAATGTTTGCATTTCAGGTACATACTTTACAAAGACCCTCTATTTTCACGATTTCAAGTACACGAACAAAAACCTAGTACCCTTGCGAAATGTTTTACATCTCGCGAACATCGTTGTGCATGAAAATAAACCTTGTAGCCATCACAAAAACATACCTAAATTTCGAATTTCGCGAACATCGTCATGAACATTTTTTTCGCGTACATCATCTTGAAAAAACACCCTGTTTATGGAATTTCGCGTACATCGTCGTGAAAAAGACCATATTTGTCCATTTCTGCGTACAAGTAAATATCGCGTTCACATGCAAAAAAGACCCCTTTTTCACTCGAAATTGTGAACGATTATGCGTGTCCACGGCCAATGTGTAGTGACACCACCGGGGATGCACCATTTGGGAAATGTGCAAATATGCACCAAAAATTGTTGAAAGTAGCACTTTTATTTTAAGTACCATCCTTTTCCTGAGTGTGTATATATCCTAATCCTCCTTATCCTATAACCTACGACATATCATATGCATACTTTGCACTAAGCCTATACCTATCGTTCCTATCCATCGTTCCTTGTTAACGTTTAGCTTATAACCAGTGTATAACACGATGTATGTTTTGTAGTGGTTAGTAATTAAACGCAGACTTAAAACAATATTGCATTCATTAATTTCCACCCGAAAAGGGTTCACAAGAGTCCACTGATAATTAATTATGATTAAAAAAGGAATCTGGTCAGTTTCAATACGTAGACAAAGTCGTACACAAATCAGCTGTTGCTGTGTCGGACAAATCCCTAAAAAGCCTTTGAACTTGTCATGATCATCCATTGATGATAGGCTACGCATGAACTAGTCTTTAGAGCATCGAATTAATGACGTAATATGATAGCCTATCAAGCTAATGACCAATCAGAGGGGCTGTAACGAAACTAAGTGTGAATTATAAATATTTTCATCGTACTTTATTTCAATTTCTATATTTCTAAAATCCCTTCATGCATAATGAGCTATTATTTCGCAAAAGGAATTATAGAATAGTGATGGAAATCTAACATTTTGCATTAAAACACGCAATGCATATTTTGTCTTTCTGTGAGTGAATTATTTCTCTCGGACCCTGGACATCTGGAATTGGCGGGACGGCCTTGATGTGGCCGTAGTTGTCATTAATATACATTTTCAGACCCATTTGAATAGTTTCAAGTTAATATAAAAAACAGTTGGCACATTTTCATTATAAAACCATAAACTTATACACTCATTATGTTGCACGATAAATTTGGTCTTGGCATAGATTTTATGAATGATATATTATTAAAGGATCGCAGAAAACCACGTATGCAGTACGACCGTGGTATTGGAACAATACCAAGAATGGCGGGATTTTGCACTTAGGCAAATATTACCTTAAAAGGTGCATACAATGGTGCAATGTTACTCATTTGCCGCGTCAACCTCTCTTTTTTAGTGTGTATTTATTATCTTTGTTTGATTCTCGCTTGGTAGCTTATCAAGCAAATGACCAATCAGAGGGGCTGTAACGAATTTACGTGTGAAGGATAACTATTTTCATATTATGTTATTTTCGATTTCTCTATTTTTAAATCCATGCACGCATAAAGAGCTATCGTTTTACACATGAAGTCAAAGAGGAGTGATGTAAATATAAAAAAATAATTTAAACACACAAAATATATGTTTTCTCTCTGTGAGTGAATTGTTTCTCTCGGACCCTGTAATTGGTTGATAGCCTTGCTGTGACCGTAGTTTGATTTACAGACCCATTCAATTCATTTCAAGATTATATGAAAATAAAATTGGCACATATTCATTTAAAGGGATCTAGTAAATGTATTGATATGTGCACAAAGCGATGAGTGGTTGATACAATTTATTTTGTTGTTATCTGATATGTCTACTGGGTGTTGTGTGAAAATTACAAGTTAAATAGACGTTATATGGCCGAGTAATGAGCAAACATGCAAAGTGACATTCACTAACTCATTACTCTCACTTTGTACACGGTTCTGACGATCCGTTGGATAATTTGACATCTGAGCACTTCAATCGTAAATATCTTTTTAACGAAAGGGAAATTTGAAAAAAACGAAACCTGTCCCATGCTTTGTTTATTAATAAGAATACAACGAGGTATGAGGGAAGCGCTAGAATTTCAATTGGATTTTGAGGATTTGGACAATGTTACTAAGTCCCTTTAAAACCAAAAGACTATACACTCATACTAGTGTGATTTATGTGATTATATATACTAGATATATGTGATGATTGACATAGAGTTTATTAATCGTGTATTAATAGAGGATTACATAAAAAATATGTGTGCAGTAGGACCATGGTATAGGAACAAGACTAAAGAAGGTGTGACTTTGCACTTTAGCAGAAATGCACCTTTATAGGTGCATCCTTTGCAGAGCCTGCACCTTTTCCGTTACTTTGCACCATTTATCAACCTTTTTTTCTTACTGTGTAGCGTAGATTATCGTACTTGAACATACTTATCCGTACCCTTATGTGGCTCATCACCGTACATTAACATAGTTCAACGTAGTTTAACCTAGTTTAAAGGGCCGGTCACATTTACGGTAGTTTACGTAGTGATCCGTAGGGTAACTTAACGTTGGTCAGACGTGGTGTAAGTACGTTAAACTAGGTTAAACTACGTTGAACTACGTAAAGGTACGGTGATGAGCCACAGAAGAGTACAGATAAGTACGTTCAAGTACGATAAACTACGCTAGACTACGCTATGCTTCGGTAATGCGGGTGCAGCTCGCTCACGGACAGGTACGGAGTGGTTCGTCTGACTACGCTTGAGTACGGTAGACTACGGAAGCCACTACGCTAGACTACCTGCTAAGGAACGTCACTACGGTATATTTAGCAACTCCGCACGGAGTATGCAGCCAGCCCGCGGTGTGGTACGGCCATTGTGCGCTTGTTTTTCAAACAGAGCATTTCTGTGAAAGTTGTCTAATTGTTTTGCTTAAACATGTCTGGACCAAGAGTGCCGATGCTGGTTTTGTGCACGTACGTTACAGTACGCTAGGGTACGTTTGGGTACGTAACGAAGTACGTTAGACTACGTTCGACTTCGTTAAACTACGTTAGACTTCGTTAAACTACGTTAGACTACGTTAGAAAAAAATAAATCGAAGATCATGGCTCCCCCGGGTTAATACCAAGTTAGCATCACGGACAACTACGGTACGGTACGGATGCCGGTACATTCAACTACCTTCAAATAACTTCAACTACGTTCAACTACTTTAGCCTCCACTACGTTCAACTACGTCCACTACATAAATTGGCAATATATCACGAATTCCTGCCATCAATGACTTCCGTGCGCACGTGGCATAAATTCGTGATATGTTGCCAATTTATGCTTTTACAATGGGTGTTTTGTAAGTCTTTTTAGAAGTCATTTTGCTGGAAATTATCACATCTGACGTTATTAATTCAACTAAGATACTAAAGGGCCGGTCATACTTACGGCAGTTGACGTAGTTGAACGTAGTGGTGGCTAACGTTGTTAATCGTAGTTGAACGAAGTTGAAGGTAGTTGAACGTACTAGCATCCGTATCGTACCGTAGTTGTCCGTGATGCTAACTTGGTATTAACTCGAGGGAGCCGTGATATTCGAGTTAATTTTTGAACATGTTCAAAAGAGCGGTACGTTAAAGGCATCCGTAGTAATAACGTACTAAACCGAAGTTCAACGTAGTCTAACGTAGTCTAACGAAGTCTAGCGTAGTCTAACGTACTTCGTTACGTACTTAAATTTACTCTAGCGTACTCTAACATACTTTACCGTGCACAAAACCAGCATCGACAGTCTTGATCCAGACATGTTTAAGCAAAAAAATAAGACAAATTTCACGAGCGCACAATGGCCGTACCAGACCGCGGGCTGGCTGCATACTCCCCTGTGGAGTTGATAAATATACCGTATTGACGTTGTTTAGCGTAGTCTAGCGTAGTTGCTTCCGTAGTCTACCGTACTCAAGCGTAGTCAGACGTACCACTCCGTACCTGTACGTGAGCGAGCTGCACCCGCATTACCGCAGTCTAGCGTAGTGTAGCGTAGTTTATGGTACTTGAACGTACTTATCTGTACTCTTCTGTGGCTCATCACCGTACCTTTACGTATTTTATCGTAGTTTAACCTAGTTTAACGTACTTACACCACGTCTGACCCACATTTAATTACCCTACGGATCACTACGTCCACTACCGTAAGTATGACCGGCCCATGAGTACATTTTAAAATTATGTAGAAATACGTGGACATATTTATTGCACACGGGACAATCTTTACAACAGGTTTGCGCAACGGCTGTTGCCAACATATCACGAAATGATATGCCAGGAATAATCATTACAAATAAAATATCATATTAAAGATAAATCAACGAGCTTTCCGATTAGTGAACAGTTGTATGATGATAGAGTTATTATTAATAAAACAATATCTTACCGGAATCTTGAAACAAGAAGCCACGGTATTAAATTCATAGCATTAATAAGCCCCCATATATGGCTTTACTGCACACATCCTGAAAGCTCGATTAGTACAGGTGAGACATAATTTTAAAGCAGAATTCTTTTTAGATGCTTTGACGAGTCTGTAAATCAGTGAAAAGCTTTTTGTTCGGCCTGTAGCACACTCGTCATAGTTTGCAAAGCATGTCGGGCAATTACAAGAACATGGCCGCTCCCATCACCTTTTGCCGCCGTAAGAATTAGTAAAATGTGGGTATGTTCACGTAAGGATTTCATGGGATCCAGGAGGCCAAAACTGCCAAGTTATGTATCAAATAAAATGTCTGTTCACCATCTAAACGATAATAATAGCCGAAAGCCATAGTTTCATTGCCCTTTAACCTGCCGATAAAATCGTTACGGACATGGTCGTATTGAAAAGATAGCAAATTCAGCTTTACAATGATAAATTGATAGGTTTAAATTATTTGAACACGCTACACTCTTGGATACAACGAACATTAAAAAAATACGACACGAGAGTACATTTTCCCAATTGAATACTCTCGGCCCATTTTGCGAGATTTGACTTCTGACCGCCCTCCAATCTGAAACGCTCTGCGTATTCCCCGATTTAAAATAAATGACAAATAATGTACCATTCTAAAGGGAAATAACAATGTAATGCAAGGACAATAAAAGGAAAAAATACAATTTAACAATTAGACTGATATAATCGACTAAAATTGAGTTTCCGAACATTTTTTGATGGGTTTAGTTATTGTAAAGGTGTGAGAGGGATGTGTCTGGGTACCGGTCATTTTGTCTTTGACCCAGGATCAAAAGGATACATTGCATAATACTACTGGTGTCCATTGCAACCAATTCAATATCATTTTAATAATCCCTTTGTATGGGTGCAAAATCAGGGTCTTGGTTTAAAGGGACTTAGTAACATTGTCCAAATCCTCAAAATCCAATTGAAATTCTAGCGGTTCCCCCATACCTTGTTGTATTCTTATCAACAACAAAAAGCAAGGGACAGGTTTCGGTTTTTCAAATTTCCCTTTCGTTAAAAAGATATTTACGATTGAAGTTTTTATGTCAAATTATCCAACGGATTGTCAGAATCGTGTTCAAAGTGAATGCAATGAGTTGGTGAATGTCACTTTGCATTTTTGCTCATTACTCGGCCATATGAAGTCTATTTAACTCGAAATGTTCACACAACACCTATACAGACATAAACTATAACAATAATATATATTGTATCAACCATTCTTCACTCTTTGCAAAGTTACTATATCCCTTTAATAACAATGAGTTACACAGAGTAAATATGCTAGTCAAATACCACAGACATGGCAGACATGTCAGATATTTCCGGCGACTGGCGACCGAATATTCATCTCAAGGTTTATGTATTCTTTCCAAAGAAATATTAAAAACATATTTGTATAGTTATTAATAACATGTTTGCGCTGAAACAAGATTTCAATGTCTTTTACAGAAAGATATTCCACACAAAGATGTTCTTGCTTTAGTGATGAGGAACGAGACCATCCCACTGGACTTGACTCGCTGTGCGGCAGACGGTCTCGTCACGCTGAGACTTGAGCAAGACATGATGAGGGAAATTCACTTCAAGACCGGATATAAGAGTAGGTTGATAGAAGTTCTGTATGGTTCGCATAAAATAAGTATATCATAACTTTTTACGGGCGTAAGAAAGTAAAGGGGAATTTTTTAAAATGAGCTAATATAAATGTACTCCATCGCTACTTGAATGAGTTGAATCTACAACCATCGGGTTTATTAACGTGTTGATCTACCAATGACCAATGCGCTTTGGAACACCATTGTTGTTGGTTTGTTCAAAAACATTTTAGTTCTTGCTATTCAAAACAATAAAAACATGTCACACCTTTATGATAGAAATTTAACTTAATCATAAAATAGACAAGGAATTACTTGATTTGATTCAGCGTACATTTTTATTTGATTTTCATTTGCAAGTATAAACATTTTTTTACAATTAAACCTTAAACAAAATGATAATTAGTCTTGGAAACAATGAGGCTCTTATTATTTCCCTGTATTGTTTATGCGTCTGCACAGCACCCCGCTCTGACGCATGTGTTTCGACATCGGCATTGACATCGACAGATGACATTGCCGCAGCAACGTCTTCTCTGAGTGTGTCTTCGCACAATCCTTCATCGGACGGTCCTGTTCAGGACTCACCAACTCGGATGCCTCCTGATCATGGGTAAAAAATTGCCCTTTAATATAAACTCTTGAATAATGTAGGCCGGCGTATGGTTTTTCTTTTAATTCCGAATTATCACCCACATCTTGACAAAATAATTATTGATACTATCATTATTATGATCATGCTGAATCAGTCCATGGTCGTTTAAATATAACAAATGTAAAAAGTAGGTTAACCACATGGCCGCCGAAATCGATCATTTTCGACATTGTTTACGACCTTTTGCTTAAGGATTGAACATAAATCCAAACTCCATGTCTATTAAACGATATTGATATTAGTTTGACACGCATCATATATACATTTCTGAAAAACGACTTTCAGCACTTTTTTATCCACATTTGCTCCTCTCAACCCAGGTGTAGTAAATGGGTACTTGGCAGGAATTTGTTCCTTGACATGCTGGAGCGCCCCATCATGTCAGATCGGCTAAAGCCAAGGTAATAATGCTCCGAGCGCTTTGGGACTTTGGTGATAAAGCGCTATATAAAAATGTATTGTTCTAATTTTAATCTCTAAACAGACCCCAGACTGTGGTAACTGAAGTTGAGCTCTAAAAGCTGTCTGGCGCTTTCCCTCATAATAAATACCACAGGTTCTGTCATCATCTTGTCGAAATGGATTACAACACGTCAGAAGCCGTATTGGTTGGTTATAATAACGACTTCGATAGAGCCACGAGAAAGGTCCTTGCGGACTGGAAGACACGAACTGGAGGCCATCGGCGTGCTCTCCATGCTGCCCTTGACGAGGCTGGTGCAGGTGGGATAGAATGGGAAAAGCACTGAGTGCAATTTTTCACCATGGTATCGAAATCGATTAAACGCTGTAGGTTGATAAGGGATATTCGATGTTTTATATCATGACTGACTTCATTTGCTCAAATGATTAGGAATATGTAAGGTACATTGGGTGATTTCAAGTATGGTGTTTAAGGCCGGTGTTATTGATTATTACACACTAATTCCGGCCTTAAACACCATACTTGAATTGACTTGGTGTTAGGATGGTGTTAACAGATTGAACGCGAATTTCGCCGTAATACAAATTCCGTTTCTGGCAGGCGGTGTTTATTGATGTATGTGAATATACTATCGCAGATGGTGTTGAGCTAGCCTTAACACCGTACTTGAAATGAGTTGGTGTTAGAGGTTTAACCTTTATTTTTTGACGTATTTCCGGCAGTGTCACGTGGTAGCTGGTGTTTAGCGTCGTCTGCTGAACAGCTAAAATGTTACATACAAAACTCCATTGACATAACACTAACCTCCAAGGTATCGAAATGAAAATCATTTCAAGTTCAGTGATGGTCATGTTGGTGTTAGCGTTACTGTTAAAATACGGATTTACAGGGGACTTATTCGAGCATTAATATCACAATTCTTAACTCAAATAGCCTCATCTTGTCATTACTACATTAAACACTTGATACATCATAACAACTTTGCAAGTTAAACCTCTTGCTTCCAGTTTGGGATGACCCCGTCAAATGCCCCACTGATTTGTTGACATTTTATTTATATTGTGACTTTACGTGTATGCATTTGCTCACGTTTTAAAAAAAATTGTGTTGATATTGTATAGGCCTACATTTTGTATTGAGTCAAGACTATTATAACTGAGCACATAATAAGAATTATACAACCCAAATCCTAATACATAAACTTGCTAACCATATAGCATAACAATAACTCGCACTGGCCCGCAGGCGCGGGGCCAGTGAAATTGCTCTTGAGGCCAGCAAAGATGTATAAAAGTAATATTTTGGTGGCCCGATCGGGCAAGCAGATTTTCAACCCGACATTGACAAAATGAGAAATATTGTTTTTTTTTATGTCATGCTTCATCTATTATAAACGGGTTTGATTATGAAAGAGTGATATTTTGAATGATAAAAAGTTTACTCATGAAATAAAATTTTCGGGCCAGTAAATTTTCTTTCGGGCCACCAGAAAAGGGGAAAATCTTTTCACTGACCCGACCGGGTGAGTGTGGAGCCCTGAATAAATGTAACCTTAGTTGCAAAAAATGGTCTACATGTTGATAGAGAAAGAGGGTAAAGATACTTCATACGCTAAGGATTATAGACCAATAACTCTTTTAAATGTTGATTATAAGATACTGTCAAAAGTACTAGCCAAAATAATTAAGGAGGTGTTGGGGAAATTATACATTATAATCAAGTGGGATATGTTAAAGATAGAAACATAGGGGAAGCAGTGCGTTTGATAGATGGTATTTTGTATTTATTCTTTAGACCAATCTATTGAATATTTAGTTGCAGTTGATTTTGAGAAAGCATTTGATTCTATTTCACATACATTTTTATATCAAGCATTATAATCATTTGGTTTTGGAGAAACATTTTGTTCATGGGTTAATATTTTATATAATGATATTAGTACGGTAGTTGCGTTATGAATGGTGGTCATTCAACTGGGTATTTTGATATTAAAAGAGGAGTGAGACAGGGTGATCCCCTTTCGCCATATTTGTTTGTTATAGCAACTGAAACGCTTGCTCTTTGTATTCGAAAGGACAATGATATTCAAGGAATTAAACTTGGGGATAAAGAAATTAAACAGGTATTGTATGCAGATGATATAACGATATTTGTACGAAATATAAATTCTGTGAATAGGTTAAAAAGAATTTTGGAAAACTTTGAAGTAATAAGTGGATTAAAAGTTAATTTTAATTATAAAGAAATATTAAGTAAGACGAAACGATTATTTGGGTGGTGGAAACAAAGGGACCTGACAATTATGGGTAGAATTCAATTATCAATTAATTATGTATCTTCTCTCATATCAGTTCCCCATTGGGTTTTGGAAGAAGTGGAAACAATTTAATTTGATTTTATTTGGAGGGGTAAAGACAGAATCAAACGGAAAATATTATTTCAGGATTATGAATTTTGGGGGCTTAGAATGACTTGCTATGATACATTTGTTAAAACAACGGGTTATATGGCTTTAACGCCTATTTAACGGGAAAGAACAGTCAGCATGGAAAATATCTTTTGATTTTTTTGCTAGGGAATATGGTGGACGCTTTACATTTTTGTGTGATTATGATTGGAGAAAGATGAAATTTAAGGGTATGCCGCAATTTTATAAAGATATTTTAAAAGTATGGCAAGAGCTTGATAAATGTAGGCGTTATGAAGGAAATAAGATGAATCCTATTATATTTAATAATAGGCATATATGTATTAGGAATACAATGGTTTTCGATAGCTATTTAATTCAGAAAGGTATAAATAGAGTATTTGATATAATTGATGGAAATTAAAGGGGACCACCATGCAAAGAACGACACATTATTATATGTTTTGGTACCGTTTTGTGATATCAAATAGATACCCAACATTTTGCAAAGGGTTGTGTAATTCATAAACAAAGCAATTCATTTCCCCAACTTACGGAACCACTACTATTTCCTGGTTCCACACGGGCCACACATTTGCGAGTGCGCGAATGCTATTCACGCGTACGTTTGTAGACAATAGAATCCCAGGCGATTCGTTCGCTCTGCACACGTTAGTCTTCGCAATTCAGACCGCATGAACGCATGCTTTAGAATGGTGATGCGTTTTCCAATAATTTTGTGTTTTCTGGAAACATATTTTGGTGAACTTTTTGATGGAATCTTAAGATGTTACCTTTCTTTAATAAGAATAATAGTTTTGGGTGGTGGTACCCTTTAATAAAAACCTACTCCGTATTTTTGGGGTCTGGGTATACAAAGTAAAGGCTTACTTAGGATTTATGATATATTCATGGCAATGTCAAAGGAGTGGAAAGATGGGGAATTTATGCAAATTTGATATACAAGATATTAAGATATTAGGTAACATTATAGAGACACGGTCTGAGATAAAATCAAGAAAAATGTATGATACTTTTATTATACAGTTTCAACAAGATTATAGACTACAAATACGGGATGGACAGGGTTAAAATATGAATGCTATATCTTTAAGGGTTGAAAGTTCAATTTTGTATGGTAAACAAAGAGAATTTCAGTTTAAGTTATTGCATGGTGCAATTTATACAATAGAAAACCTTTATAAATTTGGTTTGTATTAGATAATTTATGCTCCTTTTGTCGAGATGAGGTGGAGACTTATTCACATTTATGTTTGCATTGTTCAAAAGTTTAACGACTTTGGTTAGAAGTAGTCAATCATTTGCAATTAAAGCCCGGCGCAGACAAAGCCGACTAGACTTGATCCGAACCGACCCAACTGAGATTCAGTCGCGGCTGATGCAACACGTTGGATCGGGCCCGATTGGCTTCCGACTGGCAAAATCGGATGCACACAGAGCCGATCTATCTTGCTGGAAGCAGTCGGATCGCGTCGAGTCGGCTCTGTCTGCCCTGGGCTTTAAGGAAATAAGAATCGGGGATTGGAACTTAATATTTTTGGGTTTACCAGGACAATCATGTAGAGGGTATGTAATTCTATTATTTTCTTGTTGAAATATATACATTTTTTCTTCAAGAATACAAGGAGCTCTTCCATCGTTACAAAGAGTAGTGAAAATTATTATGGGTTATAAGGAAGATGAAAAAAGGTTAGCGATGAAAAGACGCAAATTGAGTTTACACCTACAAAAGTAGGAAGAAGTAAATAATTATGTTAATTTGATTGCTTTTAACGGAAAGGCGAGCATATGCACCGGAAATGATTTTGACGTGAGGGTGTGTGTGTGTGAGTGGTTTGGGTGAATGGGAGTAGGGTGAGGGATGTAGCAAGGTTACATAATTTTATCAGAAAATAACCTCCTTTTTTGTTTTTATAGGTATGTTCATGTTTTGTTTTAGTGTAATACAAATAATCATTAGTTTATTGTGATTGTTAACATGTATGTAAAGTAAACATGCATTTAAAATAAATATATTGTTCATTTGATTTTGATTTGATATATATTAGTTTATTGTAATTGTTGCAAATTTGTCATGTAAATGTTATGTTTGGAGGAATAAAACATTATTGGGGGAAAAATGGTACACCCATCGATTATTAATGACTTATTTTTTCTCGGCTGCCAGTAAACAAATGAATGCTCATGCGCAATGAATAGGCTACCTGTCTGGGTTTTCCCACCGCTTCGAAAAATCCCCGAATGGTAGAACTATTGCTTGTGCGGGTATGAGCGGCGATGTGTGTCAAAATCGACGTGAACTTGATGATACGAGGGAAGGGAATGGGGCATAATGTGAACAATGATTACTACGGCGTAGGTTAAAGGGGTAGTACATTTTTGGTAAGACTGAGCTTTAGTACCCAAAACCTGCACAATAACACTACAAACTAATACTTATAACTCCACCATACTCGAAAGGTATATAAAATTACGAATGACTAAGTAAAAAGCCTGTTTCATTCAAAAGAGCCATTAAAACACAAGAGGGCGTTCTTTAAAAAAACATTGGTTTCAACCATTTCTCATACAAAACTATGCATGTGATGTTTTGTTGAAATAATGATTAAATAGAGAGATAATCAACAACTATTATAAAACCTCTTTCTAAATTTTTGGAAAAGTGTAAGCATCTTTTAAAAAATCATCGAATATATAATATCTGGGCCCCAGATTTCTATTTCAGCCGTTTCGGAACCGATTTTGATCAAGTAAAGTTTATTCTGCCATTAAAATTGTATGCTCTTTTAGATTTTACACTCAGTTTTTCATTATCTCACACACACAAAAATCGTGCAGCGCCCTCTATACCCAAACCGAACTACCCCTTTAACTACTAAAGGATACTGCTCGTTTCGTGCGTCAAATTCTATGTGCAATAAGTGTCAAGTTCAAGTCGATTTTGGAATAAA
>JBAMJV010005484.1:0-71067 GCA_037951105.1 Echinarachnius parma
TATAAGCATTAAACAACTCAAAATACCAAAATCAAGTCTTAAAACTCACCCTTTTTCGGCCCTCTTCTTTGGTGAATCATCCTCTTCATCGCTGAAGACCAATTTCTCAGAGTAGTCCACCTCTCCGCTGGCCCCCGCCCATCCCTCTTCCGTCTTCTCTCTGGCTATTTCCTCCATCTTTGACAGGTCCTTGACGTCGACAATGGCCGGAGGTGGGCCACCACCCTCGCGGTTGCGCATCGGTGGCTTGTTCCTGTGTCTTGGAGGGCGCTGGTCATGCCCCGGATGCCCTGGCATCCTGAGAAGAAAAAGAGAAGAGATCATTTGTAACATTATCCGATATATTGCTCAAAATTAGGACATACCCACTGGCCCAAGGCCACTAAGAAATAGCTGCGGGCCACCAAAATCCATTGATTCCTAATTCTTCTGGCCTGGACAGGCAAACAAGTATGTTTTTCTTTTTGGCAAAACCAGATTTAGGTATTCGAGCCTCTAGAATTTTAAAAATCATTTCACCACAACAGGAAAAAAATTAGCATTTATTTTTTGGGGGCTGCTATTAAATCTCGCCTGCATGAAAAAGCACTCTAAAATTTCTTTTGCATGAAACTCTATGCAAATTTACAGGGGGCTCTTAAATGATTTTCGGGGGCTGATTTGCCCCGAGTCTCTGTGTATTTTGTTCACTGCACCACAATTTCTAGCACTGCATACAACAATTACTTCAGTATTTTATTGTTTTACATGTGCGCATGTGCAAACACAGGTCAAACGTTCCAACATTGACATGTCCTTGATATTCCTCGAGTTGGAAACATTGGATGAAGTTCTTTACTTATATTCTTGTTTACAACAAGTGCAAAATTCCTTGACTTGAAGGTGAATATTTTCTCTTGAGAGGTAACGAAAGATATTTCATGACAACCATCGGCAAATTTGAACATGATGGAACAGAGTAAATAAGGCTGTAAAGCCTACCTATAATTGTAGGATTTAGTGGCTATGAAGGGTCATTCGGACCAGGCTAACATCAAACTGGTCTACAAAACTCTGTGGGGAGAAATCAAAGTGGCAGGTTTGCAGCTTGCCCCAATGTACTGAAGGGCCAATCCATTCTAATTACAGTTAGTAGTAAATACCTGCTAGAGTGTAAAATAACATAATTACCAATGCTGCTGAAAAAGACATCTTTGAACAGGACAACTGCATTCAATATCAACACACAGTATCTCCTCAGTTCAGTTTCACACAATGTACAGGCCAGAAGCACACAGTCACCAGTTTTGGTGTATGTGTGTGTGTGTGTGTGAGTCTATACAAATTGTGTAGAACTGTTGAAATGGTTTAGTTTACTGCAACACAGCATAACATTATTACAATGTTACACCTTGCATTCTTGATAATAAAAGACAAAGTCCACACTTCTACTGACAAGACACCCGATCTAATCAATGTTGACAAAGAAATATTGTGTTTCCAAACATGCACGCTCATGATGATGAAATTATCAAACAGACAAAATATTTTAACTTTATGTATTCAATTATGAACTAGTAAAATATTAGCTATGTCACATACATCGTTGTAAGCAGAATAGGAACTTGGCAACTTGCCTTGGGATCAAAGTCCTTATATTTTTTAATGGTGATTGTCAGTTCAGTGAAGGGGTATTTTTTTAGGAAATTGTTTTTTCCACAATTCATCAAAATACTTTCTAAATAAATAATACAGCTCGAAAATTGGCACTTCCCAACTGGTCAGGGGACAACAAAAATTAGTTCTTACATTTATGTCAACTATTATTTGCACAAATTTAATTCATGTAAATAATTACTATTACTAGGACATTTAAAAAGTTGCAGAAAATAGTAATTTGTATGATCTACACAATGCTAATTGATTTTGAGCAAGCTTCAATCACTATGACTGGTAGCTAGAAATACTGTACATAAGAAATTGAATTTTCTTATATGTATTTTCTTGGTTTTCACAAGATTTTTTACAAAATATAACCCCCAAACCAACTTTTGAAAACATTTGCACACCCATACAAATGATTTTAAAAAATGAAAAAAAGGAAATAAAAACAAAATAATTTGCAAAAATGTTTTTGTTAATGATGGATTCTTGTAAATTATATAGGAATATATATATGCGCATGCCCAATTTAACATGTAATAGCCTGGATCTTGACTGGGGGGGGGGGGGGGTCCCCCCCCCCCCCCCCATTGTTTTTAAAGCTTGAAAAAGCCTTTTCAGGTTATTAACTTGCCAAACACAGCCACGAAGGAAACAAGATAATTTCCAGCATCCACTCATGGGTCAAAATACTTCTGGCTCAGAATGATAATTAGTATTATATCCCTAATAAGAATGTTCAATCCATGCGATTGGTTGAAATGCTGTCACATGTTCAAGTATAATTTCTCCCTGATCAAGGGTAACAAACTTTTTTGCTCTGCCGAGGGTGGTATAGTAAATTGCTGATACGCATGTAATTCTCATAAGACACGTTGTTAAAAATATGTAAATTAGAATCAGTGAATAATTACATACAAGTTGTTTTGCCTTCATGACAACCCGGTGCGCAAAGGCAGCCAATGAGAACACTGGTGTGCACGTAAATGCGCAGAATAGTAGCGCGTTGGTGAACAAAGCGTACTTTTATATGCGCTTAAAAAGACAATGGAATTAGCGTATCTTATTTTTCATCATGAATCTTGCTCATGTGCAGAATTGGGGCAGGATTGAGAAAATAAAAATAAAAGACTATCAATCGATCAATATTACCCATTTTGAGGCCCCTTTTGTTGGTTATAGGTCTTTTTGTAAACAAAACAATATGAGGGATATTTAAAGCAAATAAGCAAATCTCCTTGCTCGGGTGATGGATGCAAACTATATGTTACCACAGTGATCTGCAAAGGAACTATCATGCCACGGCATGATAGTACCTTCGCAGCTCACCTTGGCACGTATAGTTTGTATTATATTCCACATACCATGAATCTTGCTCTACGATTGGTCAAAAGTTAATCACGTGATGAAATATAGTTTCGCCCATTCGTTACACTCTGTAGATATCTTGGGTGAAAGTGTGTTGCACTCACTAGATAAAAAGTACTATCTACACTCCGCGGTTGCATTGAATTGAATACCAATAAGTGGCGCGATAACTCTATGCGCGCGGTTGCATTGAATTGCTGTGGAGAGTGTGTATAATTCCGCACTATTCAGCAGACCATAGAAGTATGACTCCAACACTGCCGTTGTATTGTACTACCCGGGTACGGTAGGTCTGCTTCATTTAATACGGGATTTGAATAGCCACACACTGCACGGTCAATTCAATGCAACCGCGGATGTGTGTTGCGCAAATTACAAATGCATGCATACTTTGCACTGTATATGTATCGTACACCGCTTGCCATGACTCTGACGTTTCTAGACTTTAGAACATTGACTTATGAACTGTTTTAGAGTTCACTTTCATTTTATATAGACCCAAGTGCTAGCCTATAGCCTTAGGCTATGGAATTGTCATGGAGTTAAACAATTGGAATAGCCATTGTTGGTAAGTAGATCAAAGTCTAGTACCGGTAACTGTAGTGTTAGTGTTAGAACTAGGCCTAGACATTAAAAGCAGTTTAAGTTGTCTTTCTCATAGACCTAGCTACCAGTGAAATGTTTCCAATGTAGAATATAAAGCAAATAATCACCTTTTGGTTTCAGGCAATGGGACAATCTATCACTTCCTCGGCGATCTGAATGTATACGCTATCTTTCCTCAGCTTCGCTTCGGAAAGATAGCTACATCCAGATTGCCTCGGAAGTGATAGATTGTGCCATTGCCTTCACCAACGGTAATTATTTGCTTACCATCACCCTCCCAGTGGATGATTATTTGTTAAATACTAATTGATTTTGGGCAAGCTGAAGTAAAAATGTTACTCTTAATGCATGTCATCAGTCAAGGGTGATGGATAGATGTCTTCATAATGTGAACATTCTGCCATCTGGTTACATCATATGACACACATAAAACATGATTGGTCAATCAATTGGATAACCAAAGTTAATTTTTTAGTAATAACAGGGTTGACACTAATGCTGTTATCCAATTCGATGTCTACAATTAGCAAAATTTCCTCCTCAAGATCGTACATTGTGATGGGATACTTGGCGTTCGAGTGGCATTTACACATACACGTACAGTACACAAGCATACAGCTGATCGTGCAGTGTGCGCGGGCTTGGGAGCGCTCTCATGCGATCGCTCCACTTGCTACGTCATGAATCACACAGCGGGCTGATCAAGCCCTGTGACAATTTGTGAAAAGTAAATATGAATTATGAGGAAGATTGTAACATTTCCTTTGCGATGATGCCAACATTATTAAAGGGATCTAGTAACTTTGTTGACATGTGCAAAAAGTGATGACTGGTTGATGCAATGTATATTGTTGTTATCTCATATGTCCACAGGGTATTGTGTGAAAATTTCAAGTCAAATGGACATTGCATGGCCAAGTAATGAGCGAAAATGCAAAGTGATATTCGGGTGATATTCACTAACTCAGTGCACGCACTTTGTACACGATAAGAAAAACTCTCCCAGAGTTTTTCTTATCTGAATACTTTGATCGTACATATCTTTGTAACGAAAGGGAAATTTGAAAAACCGAAACCTGTCCCATGATTTTATTGTTAATACAAATACAACAAGGTATGAGGGAACCGCTAGAATTAAAATTTTATTTTGAGGATTTGGACAATGTTACTAAGTCCCTTTAAGGTTACAAGCAAAAAAATGTAAACCTTCGCTCAGGTACTTTAAATTGCTATATTTGTTAATATAATGACAATATCACTGCTTTGGCAAGTGCACATTATTGTTTGTATTCATATTAAAACAAAATCGGCTTCGCCTTTGAGCTTCCATCGTAATGATTGCTGTGCTAGCAGTCAAAGTGATTAAAGATTGCTCGATTGCAGACTGCGTAGACTACGTGTATTACACGCACTACTACTCTTAGCTATTCAGCAAAAATGAGTGCTTACTTCATCTCCCCGGCCTCACATTCATGTAACTTCTCAAGCACTGTCTTTGACAGGTATTTAGCGATATTCAGTGCAGTTATTTGGTTGTTTTTGCGTTCATAGTTTGTTTCTGTTTAGCCTAAATGTCATGCAATCATGCAAGTAGAATACAAAATCGTTTAGCATTGTGCAGCCTTTTTTTGAGTCTTTTTAATGTCCTAACGCTCCAGCTAGATCAGCAGATAACCATTCAATGTCCAACTGAGACAAGTTGCCCGAGCCGGCACTGCGTGCGGCACATGTATATGAACAATGTTGAACAAACGATCAAGTACTAGGTTCAATTTATTCCGTGTACGAAACTGAGTTAATTCTGAGAGGCTGTAACTATTTTCATGTAAAGATTGGTATATTCATCCACCAAAGCATCAATATGGGTAATATTATTGGCATATAAAAAGAGAAATATAAGTCTAAAACCCTGCATTTTTGCCGATACACAAGTAAAATCCAACATTTTACCGGGAACCGGGACGATCCGAGATCCTGTTATCACTTTTGAATTTGTTCTTTACCCAACAGCACTACATGTAGTTGACACCTTTCTGTATCATTGTTAATCCATCAGAAATTGGAGTTCATTCCATTTTCTCCACATAAAATACTAACATACCCCATAAAAGATTGCACAATCATGATTCAATAACAACAAATTTAGTGTTGGACAAATGTTTTCTTACATTGCCCCAGGGTGAGGGGGGAAGCCATGTCTTGGTGGTGGTGGTCCCGGGTACCCCATTGGGTATGGATTCATCGGCATTCTTGGCCCACCTGGGCCTCCGGGCATACCCCTCGGTCCTGGCCCTGCTCCTGGTCCTGGCCCAAACTGCATCTAAAAATGTAAAAACAAATTGCGGTGAACCTTTAAAATACAGATTACTGGTCGCGTTTTGCAAAGTAAAAACAAAAACATGCTGATATCCTTTATGGATACTGCTGAAACATAATCAGTAATATATGCATGATTCTTCCTAAATATAATTTGTCAAAATTGCAAATGAAATAGATCTCTCAACCTACTGGAATTGATCCCATGAGTACCCAAGAGATAGACCAAATATTTCATTTCACAAGGTTGTTAGCACTTGGAGAGGAATCTTTCTTTATCCGATCCGAGAACGAGACGGGATCCCGGCGGTAATTGCTACCGAGACGGGATACGAGCTGGTTCCGAGAATTGAGAAAAACTCGGAAGATTTTGGCGACCCATTTTCTCCAGTAATAATTGAAAATGCCTATGTTTGATAGTCCATTAAGTAGCGGAATTAAAATTTAAAATGGGGGAATTAACATTGTTTACTTTATGAGTGGTTATTTTTTAGAAATTCTTGGTTCGTTACTTCGTTTCAGTCGGAAATTTAACAGGACGTGCAAAGTTGCTAGTCATTTGAACGATATTGCGGACGGATGTTCACACAAACTCCGGCCGATACTCCCGGCGGCATTGCATATTGGAATTGGATGGATCGCGTTTGTGAGCCAGTTCATTAAAAAAGTGGCTCTAAGTTCATATTTTGATGATCTACACCATTTCTAAACCATTTGCTTGTCTACTTACATGATTGCATGGCATTTGAAAGCTGAAACAAAAATGAGCCCCAAAACAATGAAAAAATGTGCTGAATATCAGTCATGACTCAGTCATGTCGTCGGTAAATTTCCATCGCGAGAGAACGCCAATTTACTGACTGCGAGACTGCACACGTACCCGTGTGTTATACACACTGTACTCGCGTACGGTACCCGTACTGTGCTACGCGAATATGGTGCAGGTGTATAACAACATGATATGCACGACGTATGATACGTAAATTCGATCTCTCTCGAAACGGGAAGATCAAAGATACGTAGAATACGTCATGCATATCATGTAACACACCCGCATCGTATTCGCGTAGCACAGTACCGGGCACCGTACGCGAGTACAGTGTGTATAACACACGGGTACGTGTGCGGTCTCGCAGTTAGTAAATTGGCGCTCTTTCGCGATGGAAATTTACCTACGACATGACCGATATTCAGTGCATTTTTTTCATTGTTTTGGGGCTCATTTTTGTTTCTGTTCAGCTTTCAAATGCCATCCAATCATGTCAGTAGAGTAGTATACTACCAAATTGTTTAGAAATGGTGTAAATCACCAAAATATAAATTTAGAGCCTTTTTTTAATGTACTGGCTCACCAGTGTGGTTATACAGATATCCATTGAATGTCTCCCCGGGACTGTCGGCGCGAAAGTGTGGCGCGATACTGAACAAACGATCGATTTCTAGGTCCAATTTACTTCGGAAAAAATACTTTTCTTTAGAAACTGGAGTGAATTTTGGATAGTCAGTAACTATTTTTCCGTAAAGATTGGTATATTCATCCACATATGTAATATTATTGCCAAATAAAACGAGAAGGATAAGTCTACAACGCTGCATTTTTTCAGAGCAAATTCCAATTTAAAAAATTTCCCGGGATCCGAGACCCAGTATTAGACGCTTCCGAGACGGGATTTTTAATGCTCACGAAAATATTTTGTTTTGAAATAACTAGTGCCCTAAAAGTTATTACATGAACCAAAATAGATGTAACAAGGTGTAAACCACAAAAAACTGTCAGACAAAATTATTTTTCTTTTAAAATTGTTTACACATTTACACAAACTTCACAAAGTCAACATTATTCTCTGTTCCGTTTACAATAATTTCCTAGTCATCACTATGGCAGCAATTTTCAAACTTTCAAAACACAGGGCTAAAAGCCCTCTGATATAGACACAGATTATGATGTATGTGTTGCATGCTGTCAGTAATAGGGTGATGGATAGGTGTCTTCATTACAGAAAACTGTTCTGCCACCTGTTTACATCATACAGCACATGGGCAATTCCACGGTAACTGACGTTACAATGTAGGATTTTTACAACTTTGTTTTCATTGTAGTTATGTGAATAAAGATACCTGGGGGTTATAATTTGATACAGGTATATAGTTGATAAGAGTGAAGAAATAAGTATAAATTTTTCCACCAAAACTGCATTTTTTATCGAACAGCGAGCAAAAATGTGTCGGTAACTGACGTTACGCAAAAAAGACATGCAAAATTATGGTCTTGAATCAAAGTGTAATATCTCATGTCCCAGACCTGCTAGAATGATGAGTTTGATGTGACATCATCCCTAGGTACCCAGGAACAGATGTACAAAATATAGAATAATTAACACCATTTCCCTTTATGCTATGATAACTTTACTGAAGGCATGTCGGTAACTGACGTTACAGTTACACTTCCCATAGGCTTAACACATGAAAAATCATGTGTTGGAATCAGTTTGAAATATTTCATGTCCTTACAACTTGTTAGAATGATTTTTGGGGTATGGATTAATACCTTGGTCCATCAAGAACATATACACAAATGAAAGGAGAACTTTGTCCATTTTCTTTTAATCCTGTGGAAAGTTTATTGTGAGCATGCTGGTAACTGACGTTACAATTCTTTGTCTATGGGGTTTACATGAAACTGATTTTATCACTGTTTTTTACACTGCATTAAGAATAATATCATACTAGTGAAATGTTAAATACTGATATCAACCTAGCAAAAGATCAAACAATGGGAAATCGGGACCTATGGGGCTAATTGACGTTTTACATGTACTTTACCTATGCGTGGTAACTGACGTTACACATGTAAATTAGGTTTTGTAGAACAAATTTGTTGATTCTTCATGAATCATACCATACCAGTCACATGTTTAATATTAAATATATTAACTATTAAGATTCAAAACAGTGATTTATCAATGATTTGGAATGGATATGGGGTGTGGGGATCTAAGGGGCAAGTCCCTTTGCCCTTTCACAGAAATAAAGAGATGATTTTGCCTTTTTTACACCACTTTATTAACAAAAGCAGATAAATTAAGGGCTTTCCATCCTATTTGCACATGTACTGGGAGATAAAACTTACAGGGAAACAAAGGGAAATTTAACTTAAAATGAGATTTTTATAATCCATGATTTTGGTAACTGACATTACATCCCCTACATCACAATGTTTAGTCTTTTGAAAGAACTTTATACTGATTTACATGATAATAACTGGCTTAAACAATTTAGCAAGTGCCTCCTGAAGGTTTATGAATCTATCAATTATCATTGTTCCCTTGGTAAATCATGTCGCAGCATGGTAAATGATGCTAAATCATGGTAACTGACATTACACAAATGTACATGGTAACTGACGTTACACAAATGTACATGGTAACTGACGTTACACACTTTGAAGAGCCAATTTTTACCAATGGTATGTGGGCATCCCAATTTTTGTTGTATTGATAGAAAGAGAGTTGGTCAAAGATTACAAATCTCAAGTAGCATCCCATATATCACCTTCTTTGTGGAATAAATTGAAAAAATCCTTGTTTTTGGTAACTGACGTTACATCCATTATGGTAAACTGAGCTAATCAAGATTTTTGTCAAATTCAATAATAAAACCAGCAAATTGTTGTCATGCCATTTGGTAAAGTGTTATTCTGGTAACTCTTTTCATGTGAAAGTTTATCAATTGAAGTAATGGTTTAGTAGATTTACTGATAGCAAATTGTATGTGAATGTATCTTTCTCATCACCTGAATTTCTACTTTTATACTTTGATGGCCATTTTGAGAGAAAAAAATGGCCGTCTTTGAAAAAAAAATTATGGTTCCTAAAACTTCAACTCATGTATTATTTTTAAATATGAGTTATTTAAACCAAATATCATTTTGAATTTTTGGCATCTATGGCCATGTGTTTTGAACTAGGCCAGTAAGCGTTACACTGAGGGGTTTTCAAGAGATCATGATAAGTTTTATTAAAGTCAAAATATTGTTATTAATTTACATCCAAGACCCATGAAGGTATACATTTTTGGAAAGGATATGGTACCAGGATTCCATTTGTGCTGTTTTAAAAACAACTGTACAGGGTGTGTCAAAAAAATGGACTAAGATATGACGAAAATGAGACAAAAAAAGTACCATTAATAAATCGCCACTGGAGAAAAATCTTATCCACCTAGTGAAATGTTTTATACATAATTCATTTATCCGTGATTGCACCTTTCGTTTGCTATATAATTTGCTATGTTTCATATAGGATAATGTAATTTTGTGCAATCATATTTTTGTACAATATTTAGGTATGCACAATACAAGAGATCATGACAAAATGTACTATAAGTCAAAGTATCTTTATCCAAACGCATGAAAACATTATTAGAAATGATATTTGATGAGGAATCTACTAATATGATGTCAATTTAAAACAACACTATAAGGTGTGTCAACAAATATATGTCAAAATATAACTAAAAGCGAGAAAAGGTAAGATGAGAAAAAATGTTCTACTGTATAATGTTAACGTATGTTTGAGTATCCTTAATTACAACTTGATACTAGTTTATTATGTGCTTATATAGATTCGGATTTTATATGTGGTCAAGTGATGATGCAATGAACTTGTCACTTCTGGTAAACTGTTTCTGGGAAATGCCTTTCAGATCTATGCTGGCTTTCTATTATGCTCTCAAATGTATGCTCCCCTCCTCCTCCACCACCATGCAAAATCGCATAGCCAATCATTTAATCTTTTATTTTATGTAGGATAAATCTTTCAAATTGAATCTCAATGGGATCTTTAAGTGGGCACTTGACCTAATTAATTGCATGACCAACTCACAAAAGGCAAACGAAGTCTTTTGTGTGATTATACATGCACATGAATACATGGTATGTGTTCAGTACACGAGTCATGCTATTATGCTCCCAAATCTATGCTCCCTCATCTTATGCTCATTGCTTTCTACATAGATTTCTATTATGTTCTCAAATTTATGCTCCCCTCCTCATGCTCCCCTCCTCATGCTCCCCCCTCCACCTCCACCGTCCAAAATTGGGTACTTGGTGGTAAGGAATTCAAATTTACATAACAATGAAAGATTAAAATTCCTTTTTCTGAATTTAAATCTGTAGTCACCTAAATAGTCTTTACTTTGACCCCAAATATATCAATGTAGCCTTTGTTTTAAAAGTTTGGCGCTCATTTTAAGTACCATGCATGTTGTACAGATGTAACAACACCACCTATTTACCGGCCCAGTTCAAAACACATGGCCCTATGTCCCTTATGTCGTGGAATTGCCCACATGTAGAAGCTGGTGAGAATGGAAACAATAATTATCATTCATCAACATTTCCATAACACTTCATTCATTCTTACATATAAAGGAGCTATAAGTTTATCCTAGTTAATAAACTGGGCTCAAAAAGAAACTTACAATTTTTCACATGATCATATCTTGTCGATCAAAATGAACCAAAATGACACACCGGATTACTTCAATACTCTACTCAGCTAAAGTTAGTACTCAGCAGAAATTAGTACTCAGCACCTCCAAAATTAGTATTTTTCCTTCAAAATTAGTATTTTTTTCAACCAGCACTCTTTTCAACTATTTAAAAACCTAATTATGTCTTGACACAGCGCAAATGCATACCGTAGGAGAGACGGGTAGGAAATTTGGTGTAAGACTTAAAGAACACAAAAAAGATGTAACAACAGTGAAAGAGAAAAGATTCACAAGATCACAAAGGAAAGCATCTTTGACTGAAACAAACAAATCAGCAATCACGGATCATGTCGCGCAATATAATCACAGCATCGATTGGGACAATAGCAAAGTCTTGGAAAGAGAATCTACCCGCTTTACCAGATGGGTAAAGGAAGCGGTGTGGATAAGAAAGACTAAGAACATGAACAGAGACGAGGGGGGCTACATGCTGAGTCACGTGTGGGACCAGTGTCTGACCGCGCCATCTAGCGGTCAGACTCAGACATTCTGATGAAGAACAACGAAGATGTTCGAAACGTCAAGCTTAAAAAGTAAGTTGATTGTGTGAAAATAACATTTTCCTAAGCAAATGCATACAGTAAGGTAAATATTTTTAAATGCTGTAACCGATCATCGGATCAGAATTCAATCAGGATCTGATCATACCATGATCAGATCGGATCTGCCGATTTCCGATCATGCAGAAATCGGTTCGAAAATCTGAAAAAGAAAAAATTGAAAAAAAAAAAAAAATGATGAGCAGATTCTGCTTTGTCGTGAATAGTATTTAATTTTCCTTATCAATAATGCAACATTAAAGGAACTACAGCGTCTAGATGGCCATAATTTTTCCCGAAGAAAAAGAATTTGGCAGTCATTTCTCATGAAATCAATCAATTTTGGGGTAATAGACCGCTTCTGTAATGCAACCCTCGAAATTAGCATAGGCCCGATGGCCCGGGGCCACTAAAAATTGCCGCCGGGCCAGTAAAAAAAATATTAAGTGGCCCGACCGGGCCAGCAAAAAAAAATATATATATATATTTTTTTTTTTTTTTTTGTGCATATATCCAGTAGTCATGTTTAGTCCTGTTTATGGCATGACAAGAGCTTGCTTTTAAATGTAGCATTCAGCAAGTTATACCCTTTTCTCACATACAAAATATTGGTTAGTTAAAAAGTTGCAAGTACATTTAGCAATACTGCTGCTAATGAATATTCATACATTCTTGAGCAGCCATACTTATTTTCTAACCAGTTATTAGTAATTTCAGTTATTTGCGTATTTTGCATATCTAATGAGCATCATAAATATTCATATATGCTGCTCATGAATATTCATATATTACTACTCAATGTACAACTACCCAATAAATGTGTGATTTTTGTACTAACCACTATTTTTTTACGTGAGAAAATGTATGTTGATGAATGCTAGACCAGTGGTATAAGCATTCCAACAGTACTACACGGTGTCTAAAAAAAAAATTCAGGGTGTCTAAAAAGTATTTATTTTTTTCTTCAAATTTTGTATGAATCCCGTAAATTCAACATCATGTTTGAACAGTGTGTTGTGAGTTGTCTTACTTGTCTGCAATACTGTTTACGAAGAATCCAAATATGCCATTTGTCTAAGGTGTTCAGACAACACTGCACAGAATTTTGAGGTCAAATTGAATTTTCTCCTTTGATATCATTTTTGTTTTGTCACTTAGACCCTGGCTATGTATGACTGGATTTTTGATGAAGACAATGAATAAAAAGACATGACACACACACATTCAAAAAAAGTATTGCCTAGTACCCTGAAACTATCAATATAGTTATTGTATTAATTTTACTTTTGTTTTTCCTTATTTTTTGGGGGCCAGTAGATTTTGGTATCGGGCCACCAAATTTGGAAAAATACTAATTTTACTGGCCCGACCGGGCCACCAGCAAAAAAAGTTGATTTCAAGCACTGTGTAATGACCAATACTCAACGTTACCTTTAAAAACATGATGTTGAATTTATGGGATTCATAACAAAAAATTTTTTTTTTAGACACCTGGGGCCGTATTCTGAAAAGTTACAATCGATTTTAGTGACGTAGATAAAATCTATTTTAGTGGATGGTGATCCTTTTTAATGTCAAAACAATGCGCACTGGCTAGCCAAAACAATGCGCACTGGAGTACCTCATTGCGCATTAAAATTGGATCACCATCCACTAAAAAATATTTTATCTACGTCACTAAAATCTTTTGTTACTTTTCAGAATACCGCCCCTGTAATTTGTTTTTAGACACCGTGTAGTGAATATTCATGAGCAGCATATATATGAATATTCATGATGCTCATTAGATTCTTAAAATATGCAAAATAACTGAAATAACTAACAACGATTTTTAATATGAATTTTTTGTTTATAACTGGTTAGAAAATGAGTACTGCTGCTCAAGAATGTATGAATATTCATTAGCAGCAGTGAGAAAAGGGTATAACTTGCTGAATGCTACGTTTAAAATCAAGCTCTTGTCATGCCCTAAACATGACAACAGGGTTTTTTTTTTTTTTTTTTTTTTTTTGCTTGCCCGATCGGGCCACCAAACATTGAAATATGCGTCTTTTACTGGCCCGACAGCAATTTTTGGTGGCCCCGGGCCATCGGGCCTATGCTAATTTCGAGGGTTGGTTAAACAATAGTAACTAGGTCCGGCAAGCTAAGTTTGCCGGAGCTTGCCGCACCTAGTTACTATTGTTAAGCTTGCCAACGGGGAGTCCGACGTCATACGCATATTATTTGCATACATTACAGAAGCGGTCTATTAGTAAATCGTCGCTGGGCAATTAAAATGGCAAATTGGCCGATATTATCGTTAAATATCGATTTTGTTTTTATTTTATTTTTTGATAGAGTACTTAAATACCTATCCGATGATATATTTAGAATCCCCATATATGCCCTACTTTTTGAGAAATCAAAAATAACAAAAAGACAAAATGAAAACATTGCGCGTATTTGGGCAACAAAAAGGACAAAAACGTTTTTCACGAACTGCCGAGCGGTGTTATTTGGATAAGAATAAATACACTTATAACGAATGAAGTGTGCTATTTGACTACTTTTCCGTAAAAACATAATATTGGTTACAATATCTGCACATACGCAAGGCCACAAGTTTAACCAATTTTAATTGAAGCGGCGATGAAATTACCCGTTTGCATGTTTGGCATTACCGACTCAACGCGCACCTCGTGCGCGTATTATATGGACAACAAAAAGGACAAAATGGACTTTGCCCTTTTTGTTGCCCATTATCGCGCCACGCCGCGCGCATTGGCTGTGCATTGTCAATGCGCGTAAAAGGGCAATTGCATAATTGTCCTTTTTACATGCACGATATCGGCGCATCATATCGCGTGTAATAAGGACAATATAAGAAATGCGTAATAACTCCGTTAAAAAGAACTGAGCATACGCCAAAATGTGACGTCATCTAAAGAACGGACTAATGAACTAAATTCTGTCGATCACGCTGCCGATTCCGGACCCTAAATGTAAACTGGCTGCTAAGTGTGATTTGGCATCAGGAAACTAGTCGACGTCATACGCATATTATTTGCATACATTACAGAAGCGGTCTATTAGTAAATATCTAATTGTCCTGGGAACGCCCCTTTTAAATCGCCAAAATGTGACGTCATCTAAAGAACGGACTAATGAACTAAATTCTGTCGATCACGCTGCCGATTCCGGACCCTAAATGTAAACTGGCTGCTAAGTGTGATTTGGCATCAGGAAACTAACATGTCTTAAATCACTACTGTGTTTATTTTCATGGATTTTTTTTTCGGCAGACCTTTGTTTCAAGTTATCAACTATGGAATAAGTGTCAAAGTACGTTGTATTCTTTAGGTCCTTTAAAGGGACAGTTGAGTTTTGGTATAGAGGGCGCTACACAAAATAATTTTTTGTGAGATAATGAAAAACTAAGTGTCAAATTTGAAAGAGCATACCATTTTAATGACAAAATAAACTTTATTTCATGGCTGAAATATCCATAAACATAATTTGTAATAATTGTGGGGCCCCACAATTATTCAATAATTTTGAACCAGCCATAAAAAAAAATTAAAAATGCTTCCTCTTTTAAATAGTTGATTATCTCTCTATCTAATCACTATTTGAACAAAACATCACATGCACAATATTTTATTTTAAATGGGTGAAACCATTTAGTTTTTAGAGAGTTTTAACAGCTCTTTTTGAATGATAACATTCTTTTTACTTAGTCATTTGTAATTTTGTATTCCTTTCAAGCATGGTAGAGTTAGGACTGTTAGTTTGTAATGTAATTGTGCAGGTTTTGGTTATTAGAATTTAGTTTGACCAAAACTGTACTCTCTTTACCAAAACTCAACTATCCCTTTAAACTTTCAAAATAATATAACACAAATTGAAATATTTTTAACTAGAAGTAGAATTATTACAGGTCAGAGTGAAACATTGTCATTGAAGCATAATAAATCACACAAAATATGTTGACATAGAATGCAGGATAATTTTTGTTTTTAAAGACTGAAAAGAAAAAAGGACAAATAGAACAAATGTGGAGATCACAAACAGAAAAAACAAAAACAAAACAAATTCTTGGTAGAACGCCATTATTCCTGTTTTTCTTGCAATAGAACAGGCCTAGCATGGAGCTCTTGTGCGCCAATTTGTTCGGACAATCCGTACAGACATAATTTGCCCCCATCATATTTGGCCCCCATAAATATGAGTGATAATAGGGGTACGTTCACAGAAGGATTTCATGAGATCCAGTGGACAAATAGTGCCCAGTCATGTATCAAATTACATGTCTGTTTACCCTCTAGATTATGATAGTAGCCAAAAGCCATGAAGGAATCATTCTGCTGAACTGAGGCATTATGATCCAAAGTTGACACATTTTTCCTTCTCAAATATTGTCCTAATATATAATTTTTGTTTATTCACAAGAAGGTAAATGGAGCCTGTCAAGATTTTCAAAGTTGATAATATATTCGTAGGTGACCTAGATCATACTTACATAAGGAGGCATCATTCTGCTAAACTGAGGCATGGGTCCAGGGGGCTGGGCATTGCCCTGAGCACCATTCAGGATTCCTGGAGGGGCCATGCCGGGAGGAGGAGGAGGGGGCATCGCGGCCCGGTCCTTTTCAAGGGCTGCACCCATAGCCGAGGCAGCCCCCTCACCCTCCCCCGTCCCAGTTCCACCGGACTTGTTCAGCGAGCTGCCGCCTTCCCGCCAACTCTTTACATCTGCAGATGGATTTTTGAAAATAGGAGTTTAAAAAGTATGAAAATACACACAAACAAAATGAAAGATATTTTTCAGTACTAAGAAACCCTGTATTCATCTCTATACACCGTGTCCCAGAAAAAACGAAACCGGGTTTCATGGCAGAAATTTTATGTTATAATGAATAATTTCCTTGATGATGTTTGAAAAGCTATGTGTCTCTTCTTTTATTTGATACACAACTTATGGCACATAATTCACGCATGACTGAATTAGAACGATAGAAAGTGGTGTTACCAAAATTCAATTTGCGCGCAGAAATTGCAAGTTTGGGTGATGTTTTGGGGAGAGTTTTAAGAGTAGTAAACGTACTTATTTTGAAAAAGGACAAACACCGCATGAAAATTCATAATTTTATCTTTTATATGACACCTCATGATTAAAAAATAAATTATATATGCCAGAGAACGAATACAATGAAAACATGCTTGATTCCAGCCCAAATGAGTAACTTTCCTGATATAGCCTGTTTCCTGATCCCCATGTTTATGTAAATTCACTCATGCATCAAAGTCCATTGTCAGCTGCTAGTCAGGAAAGCTGAGCGACTTCTTACTCAACTTTCACTCATTCGGGCAGAAATCAGGCATGTTTTCATTGTACTCGTTCTCTGGCATAAATCATTTATTTGTTTAGCATGAGGTGTCATGTAAAATATAAAAATATGAACTTTTATGTGGTGTTTGTCCTTTTTTAAAATAAGTACGTTTACAACTCTTAAAACTCACCCAAACTTCAAATTTATGCGTGCAAATTGAATATTGGTAACACCACTTTCCATTGTTCTAATTCAGTCATGCTTGAAGTATGTGCCATAAGTTGCACATCAAATGAAAGAAGAGACACAGAGCTTTCCAGGCATATATATATATCATCAATTAAATTATTCATTATGACAGAAAATTTCTGTCATGAAACCCGGTTTCGTTTTTTCTGGGACACGGTGTATAAATGCCAACACTCAAAATTAGCGTATGCCCGATGGCCCAGAAATTGCTGTCGGGCCAGTAAAACATTTGTGGTTTAAATAATGATGATAATAATAATATATTTATATAGCGCATAATACTCAAAATGACTCTCTATGCGCTTTACATACTAAATTAAAGGCATTGTTTCCACCCCCACCCCCTTTCCCAGTTTGTGCTATTTCCTCATATGAATATCCTCCCTCCATAATTGCAATGTAAATGAAGGTACATTTAAACAACTTCAAGAGGTGTGTAAGCACTAAAATCAATAGCTTGCTTATGCTGTCGGTTTAAGCGACCACATCCCTCTGGAAGTGTGTGCAACATGTGGAGTATATACACAGAATAACAAATCACTAGAGGGAGTAGGTGTGCTGAGCGGGAATCAAAACACATGCCTAGATGCTTTTTCACTGCATGGTATGTGATGTGCGATGTGCAATTTTAATCAGCAAGAAACTGAGAAAGGGATATAACTCCTCTTTCAGATCATTATATTAACAGTTTGACAGATTTTTTGAAGTAATAATCATAATAAGTTAGGAGTTTGGTTAAGGCTATCTCATATTATTTTAACTTCTAAAAGTTGGTTAATCTGGCCGATTTTGTAGCAAGCTTATATGCAGACCAGTCCCATACATGTGTTTTGTTGTTAGTGATATAAAGTTGACATCGCACATGGAATTGGCCTTGATTTCCTCATTTGATATCTCGAAGATGAGACTGAACTGATTTTTTCAGTTACAGAATGTATTTATCAGGGCTGCAAATTTTGTAATAAAATGTTAAATAATTCACTGATATTCAAGCTGTCATTTGTAGTAGTCATTTTACTTTTGAGGTTTTTGTTTTTCTTTATTTTTTTTGAATTTTTGAATTTCCCTATCAGACCACCGTCAAAAATTTCGAGCATTGCAATCAACAAAAATTATTTATTTTA
This sequence comes from Echinarachnius parma, assembly GCA_037951105.1. NCBI lineage: Eukaryota > Metazoa > Echinodermata > Echinoidea > Clypeasteroida > Echinarachniidae > Echinarachnius > Echinarachnius parma. Next base: position 18,709 of record JBAMJV010005484.1, read on the forward strand.
ACAAGGCGATAGCCGTAAAGTGTCTCGCCCACTTGCGCACATTCATGCAACATTGGACCTCATTTGACCTTTGACCCCAGAATATCATGGAGGCCAATATAGGGCACCTACCAATCAAGTTTGGTTACAAACAGATGCAGGGTTGGAAAGTTATCAACCCTAATAGACTATTGCAGGTAAAATTTCACATTTGACCTTTGACCTACTTATGTGACCTTTGACCCCAGAATATCATGGAGGCTAATGTAGGGCATCTACCAATCAAGTTTGGTTACAAACGGATGCAGGGTTGGAAAGTTATTCAAATTTTTGCAAGGGTCACGGACGGACGGACGGACGCCAGACAGACAGACAGACGGATGCAATTTGGATCCCTTAGTCTCCCTCCATCTACGGTGGGCTCAACAAAAATGAGATTCACCTTATATAGTGGCGGATTAGTGTGCAATGCAAATTAACCCCCTGCAGAGAAAACAATGTGATAGATTTGTTTGTTTCCATTTGTTGATCATACAGACCATTTTTCTATTTTACAGTTAATATGAATTCATAAGCAAAACCAACTGATATAAAATGAAAAGATTATAAAACATTACGCTAGATTCTTTTTTAATTTGACATGTTCTGCTGTAAACATTCACCATGTCCCATATTCATAAAGCCCTGCTAGCTTAGTTTTATACAAAGTGCATTTCAAATGCTACAGTTCAGTGGATCTTCGCAAATTTAGTACCAAAAGTTGCGCAAGACTTCAAAGACTAGATGCAGTCAAAAATTATGCCTCCGCTGTCACGCGATTTTAACATCAAACCCAAATTAACATGCATTGTATTAATTTTGTTATATATTTTTAATATATTATGAGTCCTGTGACCTTGACCATATGACCCCAAACTTTGATGGCTACATACACTGATTACACTCCCTAAGAAACATTCAGGTACCAAGTTTGATTGAAATCTGACATTTAGTTCTTGAGATTTTGCCATTACAAGCTTTTTTGCATGTATATTGAGTCCTATGACCTTGACCTTTGACCTCATGACCCCAAAATCTGTTCAGATCATTGCCACCACAATATGTACACTCATACCAAGTTTGAAATTGATCCATCAACCGGTTCTTGAGATATCGCGAGAACGATGCATTTTTGCACATATTGAGTCCTGTGACCTTGACCTTTGATCTCATGAACCCCAAAATCTATTCAGATCATTGTTACTCCAATATGTACACTCATAACCGTCAACTGGTTCTTGAGATATCGCGAGAACAAGGAAATTTTGCATATAGTCCTGTGACCTTGACCTTTGACCTCATGAACCCCAAAATCTATTCAGATCATTGTTACTCCAATATGTACACTCATAACCATCAACTGGTTCTTGAGATATCGCGAGAACAAGGACATTTTGCATATATATCGAGTCCTGTGACCTTGACCATTGACCTCATGACCCCTAAAATCTAATCAGATCATTGTCACCCCAATGGGCCGTATGCATAAAAACAAGCAATTGCTTGTGCTAGCCTTTTGCTTGAATCGGTATGCATAAAAACAAGCAATTGCTTGCAAGCAAAAGCATTTGCTTACAAGCACAAGCAATTGCTTACTGCTCGTAAGCAAATGCTTACCAAAACAAGCAATTGCTTAAAACCGTATGCATAAAACGAACCTTTTACTTGTCTTGATAAGCAATTGCTTGCGTTTTTTCAAGCACATCCAGACCAGCTTGAGCTCTTGCTTACTCAGGGCATCCGCGTTTAAGGATAAATTAAATTAAAATTGCGTAATAAAAAATACTGCTGCCAGGTCGGGCACGAAGCGTTGTTGCCCTGCAGTGCGATGTTCGCACAACCGTAACGATCCTTTGTCCAACACGTAAGCAATTGCTTGGCAGTGCAAGCAAAAGGTTTGAGCACAAGCAAAGGCTTGTGCATACAAATTTAAGCAATTGCTTGAACTTGATCTTTTGCTTGACGAGCTCTTGCTTGTGCTTAAAGCATTTGCTTATAAGCAATTGCTTGTTTTTATGCATACGGCCCAATATGTACGCTCATATCAAGTTTGAAATTGATCCGTCAACCGGTTCTTGAGATATCGCGAGAACGAAAACGGGACGGACGGACGGACGGACGGACGTACGTACGGACGGACGGACAGACAACATCAAAAACATAATGCCTCCGGCCACTTCGTTGGCGGAGGCATAAAAAAAGTCATGAAAGGAAAATTAGATATCTGCCACAGTTCCTGAGAAGTCGCGAAATTATTACAGGGGGGGGGGTTGGTCAAATTGCCCCCCCCCCCCCCCCCAGTTAACATATAGGGTTAAAGCAGGGCTCGAAACTCGAACTGAGATATCGCGAGAACGAAAACGGGACGGACGGACGGACGGACGGACGGACGGACGTACGGGCCAGCAACTTCGGGCCAGCAAATATATTTTGGTGGCCTGATCGGGCAAGCAAATTTTCAACCCGACATTGACAAAATGAGCAAAATGAACAAAATCTTGTTTTCTTTCATGTTATGCTTCATCTGTAGTTACAGGTTTGATCAGGAAAGAGCAATTTGAATAGTAACAAGTTAACTCATGAAATAACATTTTTGGGCCAGTAAATTTTTCATTCGGGCCACCAGAAAAGGGGAAGAAATTATTTCACTGGCCCGACCGGGCCACTGTCTAAAAAGGTAAGTGTGGAGCCCTGCTTAAAGGTATCTGCCAAGTTAACCCTAGCAGAATAGCAACTAAAATATTGTGTGTTAGGCATGGCCACATCATCTAAAATCCACTTAGCATGCCACCAAGCTGTCAGCCTTTCATGAATATGAGCCCAGGAAATGTCCTGGGATCATATTCATAAAAGGCTGTCAGCTTGTTGATGCTAAATGACAGACTAATGAATTTCCTGTAATATGCTGTCAGTGATAAGGTGATGGATAGATGTCTTCCCAATAGGAAACTATTCTGCCACCAGAATACATCAGACAGCCAATATACTTTTCTTTTTTCCCGTCTTTTTTTAGCTCTTGAAATCTTATGCTTAACCCTAAAAAGACTGGGCTATTTTGAACCTTATAAAAACTGGGGGGGGGGGGGCTAAAAGGGCCCCCCCCCCTAAGATCTCGGCAACCGACACTCCAATCGACTCCAAATTTGGCATCGTGATAGATGTCCATAAGGTCTACAATATTGCGTAGTTTAAAAAAAAAAATTTATTAGAATATGCTAATTAGAGCTAATTAATTATGCAAAAATTGTATTTTTTTGTATTTTTTGTAGTTTTCTCGGCAATCGAAACTCCAATCAACTCCAAATTTGGCATGGTGATAGATGTCCATGAGCCATACAATATTGCATAGTTAAATTTTTTGTTTTAATTATAATATGCTAATTAGAGCTAATTAATTATGCAAAAATTGCATTTTGTTCGTATTTTTTGCATTTTTAAAGTATTTGTTATATATTTTTCCCGATGAAATAAAATATTAATCATTATTCACCCATTTGTAGCCCAAAATTAAATAATTGCAGTGATCAGAATGAAAAATAATGAAGATTTTGTCTATTCTAGGAAAAAGTCAATTTCCATAGGATTTGTACACAAATCACAAAATTTAGCGATTTTCGGGCCGACGCTCACTTACAAAAGGTCACGTAACTTTAGAACGGTACACCCGGTTGTCGCAAATTTGGTATCAAAAGTTGCGCAAGACTCTAAGGAAAAAAGTTGTGAAGTGGCACCGTAAAATATTTAAGCGTTGCGAAGTAATCGCGAAAATAGAGGAGGGGGGGGGGCTAAATCAGCCCCCCCCCCCCCCAGTCTTTTTAGGGTTAAGGTGATCCAGGTAAAGTGTCTAACTCCACGAAAAATACTTGGAGCTTCCTCGTTTCTCTTCTGCCATGTTGTTTAGCTTATGGTAAGAGAAGAATAAAATAGGGCTATATTTTTTTCAAATGTCCCTTTAGTATGAAGATAATTATCATTGAAAATCATTATTTCAAAAGCGTTAGCTAACGCTTTTGATAAAAAGTACAATTGCCGTAGCTGAACACGTCCGGCCAGCGTGCGTGGGAAACCTTCCCGACCCGACTGAACTTTGAGCCGAGCTCGCGCAAATTCCATGAATTCTGTACCATCTGTAAACATACACGGGTGCGGATATCGTCAAACGGATGATTATTACTGCGACAAATCTACGACAGGCCATCAGTATTCGGTGATAAAATATGAACTCAATATTCGTTTTTTTCACTAGGTAAACAGTGTTCGTTTTCTTTCAAACTTTCACAAATCTTTCAATTGTATTTTACAATGATATTGATATAGGATTGAAGTCTCAAATGTCATTTTGTGCAATATCTGACACTTTACAGGGATCACTTTAATATGCATTAGTCTTACTTTGAGGTCGAAGACTTGGTCCTGGTCCGTACTGGACCTCTTTTGATTTGTCTTTGTCCTTGTCCGGGTCTGCATCTTTGCTGCTTGATGCAGCAGGCTGGGGCTGGTCCCCAGACATACCCAGCACAGGGAATTCTCGGTCCAGTCGAGAGGGTGGTGCACTTCTTGCTGGCGCTGGCGCCAGCGCCTGAGTAGTTCCATGTTGCTGTTGCTGACTTCCTGCAAAAACATTGAACATAATAATGACTTAGGAGATGTAGTTAAGTCCAAGTAAAAAAACATACATAAAGTACATCTTTGGGTGAGAGTGAGGAGGGCAACGACTGGGCTTTTTCAAACCTTTAAAAGACTAACTAAATTTGGCATGCGCAGAGATGCCAACCTTCACAAACCAAAAAAAGTATTCTGAGAGGTAAAAAACAGTATTTTGAACCAAAAAAAAGTATTTTCAGAGCTGCCAACCTTTAGAGGCAAAAAAAACATTTTTTCGCCAAGCCAATTCGCGCAGCAAAAATTTCCTTTATGCGCGCGTAAATATAAAAGTTGGTTCGGTCGATCACACCAGCGTTTGTTCGGTTTATTTGTGTTATATTTTAAATATGTATCTGGAGTAATAGTTTATCAGGGTTCAACGTAAGTTTTGTTGCCGTTTTCCGATCGTTTCTAAAGGGAGTACCAAAAAAACAAAAACAAAAATTTTATTTTATTTTGTTAAATCATCGAATAAATCTGGGCCCCAGGATTTATTCGGATCGGATATATTTATTGATATTTCAGCCGTTTCTGAACCGATTTTGACCAAATAAAGTTTATTCTGTCATTAAAATTGTATGCTCTTTCAAATTTTACATTCAGTTTTTCATTATCTCACAAAACTGACCTACCCCTTTAAATATGTATCATGTATCTTTAGAAATAGTTAGGGTTGAAAGTTAATTGTGTCGCTATTTGCGGACCGTTACTATTATTATTTATTAAGGGGGGGAAGACATTTTTTTTACAAATTTAGTTTGTTTTATTCCCATATTTATTTCTTACAAATCGTACTTCCGCATTTACAATTTTACATCAAAAAATTGTACTAAATACTGAAAATCCGTACTACTTGGCAGCTCTGGGGGACTTAATCCAGCCAAGTGGTCAAAACTTAATGATAAATACCCCAACCGATGAAAGTATTTGGTATTAACCCTAATCCCACTGGGTTATTTTGATCACTTGAGTCCACTGGGGGGGGGGGGGGCCATTTTGGCCCCCCCCCCCTCAAATCTCGGCAACGAATGGACGGATTGACTCGAAAATTGGCACATACGTAAAACTAGTCTAGTAGAATAATAGTTTGAAGAAAAAAAAAAATTGGACCATTATTTTTTTTTTTATAATTAATTAAAATTTTGAATATGCAAATTTTTGACGAATTTGGGGGAAAATTGGGATTTTCATCTAAAATCAAGAGAAATTACAGGATTTCTTCAGGTTTTCAGGTAAAAATACTTTCAAATGATGTAATTCATCAAATCCATGTTTTTTATGGTAATAAAATATATCACTAATTTGCATAAATATGCAAATTAGTATTCCCGGATTTACCCACATTGTTTTCATTCTTATGTATTTTATTGTTTTTATTGTTTGTTTTTTTGTTTTTTTTTAGAAGAATTTAACTCTGAAGTGTATGAATTAAACTAATAACAAAGAAATAATCCAAATTATAATTCAATGTAACAATTATAACAGATTTGGAGTTAACATGGCATCGGATGTAGGAATTACATAGAAACCTGTACAAAAATTGCATTTTTTTGTGACGGTCGAGCAATTACCGACCTCTAAAATCAGTTCTACTTGTCCGACCGGGGTGAATTATACATCAAAACGTGCGGGAGACTTGAGAGAAAAAAGTCATGAAGTTTGAACGTTAAATTCCAATCGGTCTAGATGCACGTTGAAAAAAACGACAGGGGGGGGCCAAAATGCCCCCCCCCCCCCCAGTGGGATTAGGGTTAAGACACTAACCTTACAAAGGTGCATTCGGTGCAGAATGGTGCCAAAATTTGGCTGACTATGAGTTTTCTTGGGGCATCAATAAGTTATAATTATTTATTGATGTGCCATTTTAATTAAGTTAGTCACGAAAAATAGCCCCTGCCTGAAGTACAATAATACAGGGTGGCCCCCCAAAAAACGGAATGGGGCACTACCCAAAATAAAGTACTGTATAAGCTGTTAATATTGCCAGTCATTTGCACGATCTTGTCAGCGGGCATTCGATACGCATGCACTTGGTCGGCCAGTCCCCCGGCAGACATCGAGTAGTAGTGGTCTGGTAGTGGTAGCTACTGCAAAAAGGAAAGCAGCGGCAAAGCACAATTTATTTAGCTCTAACCTGAACTAGAAATTCACCTTATTCTATTTCCTCTACTTACGTGACAGGAAGAAATTTGAGAACAATAAAGAAACAAATGCCCGCAAAACAAGGAAAAAACAGCGCCAGGTCCGATTCTTATCGTATTGATTGTTACATGCATGCACCCAGCCTGTATGTAATACACGTACTGTATGCTTTTTCGCTGATGCGCTTGCACATTAAGTTGAACTACGTAATATGAATAGAAAATTAAATTATATCGGAGTCATCGCTTCATTGCACGTACACAACGATTTGACTATCAAATTCGGCAAAGTGTGATGAACAACGATCGGCCACTGACGCCGTTTATGTCCTATTTTCATCGGAAATTTCGTAATCGAGGTAAATCTGAACAGTATGTTATCATATTTCCGTAAAAATCATGTCAGAAATGCTAAAACTGTGATTGATTTACGAATTTGCTGTATTTTAGGAGAAGATTTATTGTCATTAATGCGCTGCATTTTTGTCACTACTTTTGAGTGAACTGTTTTCCCTAAAACAAAAACTACACAACTAGATGGATCTTCGACTGCGCGCAGTCGAAAATGATGCCTCCGCCATTTCGCAATTCATATATCAAGCCAAAATTAACATGTCAACTGGTTCTTGTGATATTGCAATTACAAGCTATTTTCGCATGAGTCATGTGACCTTGACCTTGACCTTTGACCTCATGACTCCAAAATATAATGGCTACAATGGCTTCCTGAGATACATTCAGGTACCAAGATTGATTGAAATCTGACATTCAGTTCTTGAGATTTCGCAATTACAAGCTCATCTAGCACATATTGAGCCCTGTGACCTTTGACCTTTGACCTCAAGACCCCAAAATCTCATCGGTTATTCGGCTCCTCAAGATACATACATGTACCAAGATTGGTGAGAATCTGTCAATTGGTTCTTGACATAACGCGATCACAAGCTATTTTTGCATATATAATAAGCCCTGTGACCTTTGACCTCATGACCCCAAATTCTATTCAGTTCATTGGCATCCCAAGATACATACATGAACCAAGTTTGGTGAGAATCTGTCAATAGGTTCTTGAGAAAACGCGATCACGAGAATGGGACGTACAGACGTACGTACGGACGGACTACCCGAAAACATAATGCCTCCGGCTACTTCGTTGCGGAGGCATAAAAAAGGACATAATTATTGCGTTACTATATTTTGGGAAGTGCCCCTTTCCAGTTTTTGGGGGCCACCCTGTATAGTAAAGACAGACACAACTAGATGGATCTTCGACTGCGCGCAGTCGAAAATTATGCCTCCGCTATCACGTGATTTTTAATATCAAGCCCAAATTAACGTGCACTGAATTAATTTTTTGTTTATTTTTCATATATTTCGACCCGTGACCTTGACCATTATGACCCCAAACTTTGATGGCTACATTGGCTCCCAAAGAAACATTCAGGTACCAATTTAGATTGAAATCTGACATTCAGTTCTTGAAATTTTGCCATTACAAGCCATTTTTGCATATATATTGAGCCCTGAGACCTTGACCTTTGACCTCATGACCCCCCCAAAATATAATCTGATCATTGCCACCCCAATATGTACACTCATACCAAGTTTGAAATTGATCTGTTAACCGGTTCTTGAGATATCATGAGAAAAAAGCATTTTTGCACATATATCGAGTCCTGTGACCTTGACCTTTGACCTCATGAACCCCAAAATCTAATCAGATCATTGTCACCCCAATATGTACACTCAAGCCAAGTTTGAAATTGATCCGTCAATCGGTTCTTGAGAAATCGCGAGAACGAGGCATTTTTGCATATATATGGGCAATTCCGGATGAGAGAGGCCAAAAATGGAAAATTTAAAAGTTTATGAAATACAATTTCAAAGCATGTTTTAGGTGGACAACGTCCTATATATTAGTGAATAGAAAACCGTTTGTGAATAACTTAATCCGTTTTTCTGAAAGCAGTGTTTGAACTTTTTGGGTTTTCGAGGCTTCAGAAATGAAAAAATGACTAAATTCAATACCAAATCAATAAATCATTGATCCCTGAACTTATTCCTTTGTATACTTTGCAGTTAAACTAGTATATGGATAATCTTCTTATTTTGTAAAGCACTTGTTCCAACCGGAAGCAATATTTGCTGGACAGAATGACAAAATTTACTCCGATTTGGATGTAATTCCGTTACCGAAATTCCAAGAAAGTTTTTTTAAAGAACTTTAATATTGATGAATTATTCTGTAATTGTAAATCCAATGCTAAAATATGTGTCCTTGAAATCCCAAACACCCAATTCCTTAATATCTCCACCCATTTCTATGAAAACATCGGTAACGGAATTACATGGTAACGGAATTACATCGGTAACGGAATTACATCGGTAGGGGACGCAACATTAATTTGACTTCAAAGTGGGTTGGAAGTTTTTGAAAGAAAGAAACACCACCTGATATACAGGGGGGAAAACAAAACCAACTTCTGATGAGTAAAAATGTTCTTTGGCCTTACAAATAGTTGAGAACCAGTTTATCTATTAAACATATGCCAGGCATAGTTTTCAAAAATATTAAAAAAACAAATTCTTGCCGTCTTTGGCAAGAAAATATAAAATAGATCACCCAACCCCAACATCCTCCCCTTGTTGAAGTCTAAGACTGCAGGTAGTGTTGAGGAAGATAGTGTCCAAGATAACAGCAAAAACACTTAGAACAGAGGAAAAAGCAACAACACAGTCTATAGTATTAGCAATGGCATGGAGGACCTCAAATTGAAATGGGTAGTAATTCAATATTGCAACGAAAACAATGCTAACAATTAATTGGCCAATTGATAGAAGCTGTGGATAGTAACATTACTATCAAATTATTGAAGCAAACAGTTCCAGAGAAGTATGGTTGGCCACAAAGTAGATGACTTTGGCCTGAAATCTCATCAGTGGCTCAACTTGAGATTGGCCTAAAAAGACCAAGACTACCAGTACCACTTTGCGCCAGCAGGAGTATTGTGTAGTTGTTTATGTTTCCCAAAAAGTTTCATCTCATTATCTCGTCAATCCCTTGCTTCTGCTTAAAAGCATTAAGACAATGGGCCCTTTGAAATTATGTCAGTATTATAAGAGGTCACCTGCAAATGTCCAGGATGATCCAGACACAATTGGGCTGATGACAGACTATACTTCGGCTATATTTCAAAGGGCCCATTAGCCTGTTGCCTAATATCAAAACTCAAGGGATTGACTAGATAATGAAATGAAACCATTCAAATATTATAGCACCATACAGGAACTACAGAATAGGTCTACGGGTGAATATTGTTACCTGTAGTTTTTGTCTTTTTAAGCCAAGCTCAAGTTGAGGTACCGAGTTGAGAATTCGGGCCAATTACATTACTCACAGGTCTTAGATATGTAAAAGAGCCACAGACAGACAGAAGAGATATACTCTCCGTCATATAAATGCATGTATCATGCTAACTTATTCACTGGCTTTAAAATGTAGCTTGCCAGTATTATTTCGGATGAATTAAAGTTCAGAGAATAAGATTGAACTCTATCCTTGCTGGCCATTTGACTTGTCAGTATTGTAATATACTTTGTTAGTACAATTTATAAATAAGTTAAGGATTTTTAAAACTTGAACATCTTTAATATCAAGTTGTACACATTGTGCATTACATAATATACAACAAACAATTAATTGTACCTCTGATACATGTATCACCTGATCTCTGAATATAAATCAATGTTCTTGTACATGCTCCTAACAATTTATTATGTCCAAATTGCATAAAGTATGTGTACATGATAAAAAAAGTGTCTTGGTAGTATTCTTCAGTAGTAGTGATTTTGATCAGATAGATAAGTTTAATTTAGAACAATTTAGTAGGTCTGGCATACAGGTAGACATTATTTTAGAGGTCTAATAACATATCATAGATACCCTCAATGAGCCTCAAATGGACAGAAGAGATCCACTTTCCTTCATATAATTACTCATAACATACTAATTAGTTTCCTGGCTTTTAACTTCCCAGAAGTATTGGTATTAACATTCAGACAATAGGATTGAACCCTATCCTTGCTGGCCATTAAAGGGTACCACCACCCAAACATAATATTCTTATTATAGAAAGGGAACAAAGATCTTTAGTATTCCATTCCTTCAACAAGTTCACAAAAATATGTTTTCAGAAAAAAATATATAATTGGAAAAAAAAATATCACCATTCTCAACCATGCTTTCATGTGGTCTGAATTGCAAAGACTATGCGTGCAGAGCCAGAGCGCTCTGTGCAGAGCGAAAGAATCATCCGGGATTCTAATGATGTATGCGTGGAAGCATTGGCGCACTCGCAAATGCTTGGCCCATATGGAACCAGGAAATAGCAGTGGTTCTGTAAGTGGTGGAAATTAATTGATTTGTTTATGAATTACACAACCCTTTGCAAAAATGTTGGGTATCTATTTGATATCACAAAACGGTACCAAAACATATAATAATGTGTTGTCCTTTGCCTGGTGGTCCCCTTTAAACTTACCAGCATGGTTACATACTTTGTTAGTACATGTCCAATGTATATTAAAGCCTCCAGGGTTTTCTGAATTCTAATATCAAGTTGTACACATTGTGTATTGTATGATATATACTTCAAGCAATTCCTGTTACCCTTGATACATGCATCATTTGACATAGATCTGACTTCGATTTTTTGTTCTGCTAAGCACTTGCTTCCCTATCTGTTTTGTTCAAATTGCATAAAATAAGGAAGTGTACATGATCAAAAAAGTGTTTTTGGAGTATATGTGTATGAAATACTTTGGTAGAAGTGATATTTATCCAATGGATACGTATAGTTTAGAAGAATTTGTGGATAATTGACAAAGCAGTGTTACTAGTGTAATTCCGTTACCATGTTCATTAGATAGCTTTATGGTATAAATAGAGAAATATGTGACCATTGATATGAGCCAGGACTGCAGAGTTTGATAACAAGGACTATGTAAATGAAGACTGACTTGAATTTCGCAAATACAAATAGTTATTTTTTTTAGAAATTTCACACTGCGTTACCAAATTACCCAATTAAGCAGGCGTATTCGCATATTACTTCATAATTAAGCATAAAAGTATCTTGCATTTTGGTTCTTATAAGTGTTTCAACATACAAATAACATTTTAAAGGGATTTTAGCTTATCTGGTATTCAAAAAATTTAACTTTTTAAGGTAAATTTCAGAAGGCGTAATTCCGTTACCATTTATGTAATTCCGTTACCGCTGCCTTTCTGGGAAACATGGTCAGTTACGACCAAACAAGATGAACATAAAGGAAAAAATTAATGTTATCATCAAGTTGACACCCATAGCAATGAAGTTTAAAATAAATTCACACAAAATGTCTTTTAAATTTCAGAGGAATTCATGTGAAAGTTGAAGGTGGGAAAAAAGGCCCATTCTCTGCCGTAATTCCGTTACCGACGTATTATACGTGCTAGCACTTTCCTCATTTATGAAATTTTCATATTTTGGTTTCTATATGACAGCAGGTATATCTCCAGAACTTATTAAAGTGTTGATAAGCCTTTAGGTCATAGGAATAATCCATAATATGAAAAAGAATGAGCAAAATTTCTCTGAATTGTAATTCCGTTACCACGGAATTGCCCATGTATCCGATTTCGAATACGGCAAACATGATTTGCATGCATAACAAATTTGATTGATAAAGGAAATTTGTACTTATATATCAGACTTTTAATCTCACAATTCCGTAGAATATTGTTTTGAAACCTGTCATGAATGACACATTTTTCAAATTGTGGTGCTATATTTGTAAAACTAGTATTACTATTAGTATACTAGTCAAACATTAATAAATTCTTCGTAAACTTACCAACACAGACAAGAGTCAAGACGTAGACAATGCAGACACAACATCATGGGCTATGTTGAATTTTACATTCGAACCAAATTTGATCGATTATTAAAATATCCTCTCACATTTCAGACTTTCAACCTCACTTTTCGATGGATTATTGTTTATAGACTAAGGCTGAGTCGGTTCGGTCAATCACACCGGGTTCCGACAGTTTCAATCGGTAGGCTACCCGGTTTCGTTTTATCGGAAACGGTGCCCGAAAAAAAAAAAATTAAATGTTACAAAAGAAATAAAGATTATCACTTAATGTAGCGGAATTCAAATAAAAACGGGGCAATCGATATCATTTACTTTAAAGAGTGGTTATTTTCGAAAAATTCTTGATTTGTTACATGTACTTTGTTTGACAGTCAGAAACAGTGCATTTTTGCCGATGCTTGAACGATTGCGTGATTTTACCGGTCCGAGTTTGGACGGCAAAAATTTATCGGGATACCGGTTCCCGGCGGTTATAGTTTTATCGGTACCCGGTTTTGAAATTTTCAAATTGTGGGTTTTTGTTGTTGAAATTTTGGTGTCAAACATTGATGAATTGATCGTAAACATTCTATGCTCACATAAATGCATGGAATGCTCCATTCACAAAACAGGGGTGTGGGGATAAACAGAATGGAAATCAACACAAATTAAACTTTTACAAATCGGACATTTCTCTAAATTTATTTCCGCAAGTATAGCAAATATTATTCTCGATACTTCCTATCATTTATTCAAGTTTTGTATACAAACTGAACTGTTAACAGAATTAATTTGATATTCTTCTAATTACCCCAAGTGGAACATGCTGTATGGGGGCGGGGCAGAAACAATGCTAATTATAATAATTTGCGACATGTGGACGTGCGTCTTCTGAGCTAGCTGTCTGCAGAAGAAGAAAACATCGCACAAAACTGATCATTATTGACCTCTCTTTCCTCTCTTTTTGAAGCACAAATCAAGTATTTTCTGTGAGGTATCAAATTTGCAATAAGTACAATGCTATTGTGCACAATTGTTTCAACATTTGGTGGCCCGATCGGGCCAGCAAACATTGGAAATATGAGTTTTTACTGGCCCGACAGCAATTTTTAGCAAATCCGAGGAGTAATCACTAATCACAATAATTGTTATGAGATGGGGACATGAGGTCATGGGGTACAAAGGTCATTATTAAGCCTGAGTCATGTCGGATATATTCGGAACCGGGTCCCGATAAACTTTTACTGGTCGGGAACCGGTATCCCGATAAATTTTTGCCGTCGAAACTTGGACCGGTAAAATCACGCAAATCGTGCAAGCATCGGCAAAAATGCACTGTTTGGGGCTTATATTGCTCCTTTTATATGCAAATAACATTACAAATATTGACGCTTTTATGAATTTACATATCAATATTTACGGGAAAATAGTTACAGACTATCCAGAATTAACTCACGTTTCGCAGGAAAAGTATTTTTTCCGAAGTAAATTGGACCTAGAAATCGATCGCTTATTTAGCATCGCGCCAAGCTGAAACAAGCCGCTAAAATCGAAGGTTGAAGTTAGCAGCAAGTTTTCGGGTCCCGATATCGCGAGAAGATCGCGCGTGCATGCTATATGATATGCTAGCTAACTTCAGTTAACTGAAGCTAACTTCAGTCGGCCAGCTAGCATCGCGGTGCATCGCTACGATCGAAATTTCCCGATAATTTGCACATATTTTTTCATTGTTTGGGGCTAGTTTTTTGTTCTGTTCAGCTTTCAAACGCCAGGATATCAAAACATTTTAACATTTTAAAATGGAATAAATTACCAAAATACGTATTTTGAGCCACTTTGAATGCACTCCCGCGGCTGCGGAGTGTCGGCCTAACTTTGTGTGAACATCCGTAGGCAATATCGTTCAAATGACTAGCAATTTTGCGCTTCCTGTTCAATTTCTGACTGTGAAACGAAGTAACGAACCAAGACTTTCTCGAAAATAACCACTCTTTAAAGTAAATGATATCGATTGCCCCGTTTTTATTTGAATTCCGCTACATTAAGTGATAATCTTAATTTCTTGTTTAACATTTTATTTTATTTTTTTATTTTTTTCGGGGCACCGTTTCCGATAAAACGAAACTGGGTCCCGATTGAAACGGTCGGTAACCGGTGTGATCGACCGAACCGACTCAGCCTTAGTTTGAGATCAACCAATGTAAACAAATGTTTCGGACGTTACATGGGATAATTGTTAACACAAAATTGATATTTTAGTGCATTTATTTTCAAAATGATAATATATGGTTATTATTTTTCATTTAGATCATCTAAATGAAACATAATCATCAAAATACATGATGCTTTAATTGTACATTTAGATGCTTTGTCTGCCCCAAATCCATATTTTCACCAATTTGTCATCGATTTTTCTCAGCTAATTTGTAACCACTAAAGTTTTTCAAGACACTTGATATAGTGAATGATATAACTAATCTACTTGGAAAAATAACCTTTCTTTTGTGGAATTGAAACACTACCTGCTGCAACAATTCCTGTATTTTGTTTACGATTTACATAATCTTTTGTATGGTATTGTGAGCTCGTTTCGGACGTTACAAAATGGTGTTAACACACATTTTGATTGCACAAACAAAATTAAATTTGGAACATTAAAAAAAGTATTATCTACAGTTTCATGATCTATATGAGCACCTGCTCCAAGTGTACTCTACATGTGCCATTATAACTTGAATTTGAGGTTTTGCTAATATCATATTAATCAGAAATGCATTTATGACAGTTATTCTAATTTTCGATAATAGTTTGATAAAATTAGTTTGAGCTTCATATTTCATCAAAATGAGAAAATGGAAAATTTAAATCATATACATGTATGTCATTGTATACTTTTATCTTTTGTAAAATGATGAAGGAAACTCTGGAAAGTCACATCGATCCAGGCCCTGGTCAAGGCTGCTGGCATCTTGATAGAACCCTACTGGCCCGGTCTCTTCGCCAAGGCCCTGGCTAACACCGATGTTGGCTCGCTCATCTCCAAAAATGGAGCCGTTGGTGGTGCCCCTGCAGCTGGCGGTGCCGGTGGAGAGCTAGGCGCAGGAGGAGGCCAAGAAGGAGTAATCATTATCAGAGGAGGAGTTGGACGACGACATGGGATTTGGTCTCTTCGACTAAGGCTGGTGTGTCTATATCTGTGCCCAAATCCAACATTGCCTGTTCTGCCTGCTGTTGTTTGTGTTCATCGACTACACTTCACCTGCAGTCGTGTCAAGAAGAAAAAAAACATTTTCAGATCACCCAGTCCATCAACATCAAATGGATAATTTTTTTTCATTAAAGAGCCTTTCATGCGTGGAATGGGCAGTCTTTGATTTTTTGGTAAACTAGCTATAAAAATAAACTACACCTTGCTTCACAGGAAAAAGAAAACATTAAAGCTAAAATGATTTTCAGGTGCTTTAAGTGTGAAAAGATGATAGCTGTGAATGGCATAGGAGGATGTGCTCTGCATCTACGTAGACACCATGCAATCGATGGCAAATATGAGAGATTGGTCTGTGGACAGGAAGGATGCATGAAAACTTTCAGCCTCATGAATTCATTCCTGAAACACATCAAGCGAAAACATAGTCCAGAAGAAGTGGCAGTTATACCACCTAATGATGGTCAGCTCCTAGATGATGTTCATGAGCAAGCAGGTCCATAATCAAGATGTATTTATGATGCAATGGACCACTTGCCTGATGATGTTGAGGATGAGCGAGAGACAGAAAATGAGTATTATGAGAACTTCAGCTTCCAGAACTTGAAATCACTTGCATTATCCATGATAGTGAGACTGAAATCAGCTTCATCAGTTCCTTTCTCCACGATAAGTAATGTCATTGATAGTACAAAGGTGATGTTTCAAGATACCCTGTCATCTCTGAAATACAGAGTGGTGTCTGTAATGAAAAACTATGGGGGTTGATACAGAAAGTGAGGACGTTAATGATCTTTTGACAGATTTTGACTTGTTTTCAAATCCTTATGCTGGTATAGAAACTGCCAAACAACAGACTGAATATATGATGGACCATCTTTTGTTAGTTCCACCAAGAAGCATAGCTCTTGGGACGAGAATTGATCAGTGCTTGGACCGGAAGACAGGACAAACTGTGCAAAAGTTGTAACTGAATCATTCCAATATATTCCTATACTGGAAGTCCTAAAACTGATATTGACACCGCAAGTGAGAAAGCTTATTGATGATGAAACTCATGCACCAAATGGAATCTATCGTGGCTATCAGGATGGTGAACAGTTCAAGCAACATGACATATTCAGGAACCACCCAAAAGCTCTAAGATTACAACTATATTATGACGATGTGGAGGTGACTAATCCAATAGGCAGCAAAACTGGAACTCACAAATTGGGGCTATTTTATTATAGCATACAAAACCTCCCAAGACGCCTTAATTCATCCTTGAACACTGTAATGATGCTGGCAGTGTGCTACTCGGCAGACATCAAAAAATATGGTTTTGGACCAATCCTAAGACCATTTATATCAGAACTAAAGAGTCTGGAAAGGGATTCTGGTGTAGATCTAATAATCAACGGGGAATCAGTGCAAGTACATGGAGCCTTGGTGTCCTTCAGCGGGGATTCTTTGGCAGCTCATGATGTGTTAGGCTTCCTTAGTCCATCTGCAAACAAACTGTGCCGACTTTGTAAGACGGATCGGAGGTCTATTCAAATTAAATTTGTAGAAGATGACTTTGAGCCAAGAACCATTGATGATCATGATCAGTGTGCGGAAGAAGCTGCTGAAAGAAGGCGTGGTGATCCTGAAAGTGGAGTGAAAACAAGTACTGCTTTGAACTCCCTTCGATGTTTTCATGCAGTTACCAATTTCAATATGGACATTATGCATGATTTGGCTGAGGGCGTATGCCCGTATGAAGTCAAGCTTCTGCTCCATCGATTCATTTTCGTTGATAAATTCATCACCATCACAGAGTTCAATGAACGTTTGCACACATTTTGCTACTCTTTGAATGACAGAAAGAATCGCCCTTCTGCAGTTATGCCAGACAGATTACGAAATCTTGTGGATCATAAACTGGGCCAAAAAGCTGGGCAAATGTGGTGTATGACGAGAATGTTACCGTTCCTGTTGGGGGACCGTATCCCACTTGGCAACATATTTTATGAGTTGCTCTTGCTGCTATTGCAATGTCTGGACATAATGTATGCCCCTGTGATATCTCTCGTACAGACAGTCTTCCTCAAGCACATCATTGAGGAGCACCACACGCACTTCAAGGAGATTTTCCCAGACCATAACCTGATCAATAAACACCACCACATGATCCACTATCCTCTGATCATTAGAAACGCAGGACCGCTGTTGAATATGCAGTGCTTGAGATACGAGCTCAAGCATAGTTTTAGTAAGAAACTTGCATCAATAAATTGTAACTTCAAGAATATCCCGAAATCTGTTGCGTGCAAGCACCAAATCATGCAGTGTGCTATGTGGTCTACCCATCGTGGATTGCGAGTTGAAATGGATTGTAGAGGAAATGTGACACCTATTGATTCTTTAGAAGGAGCTTTTACCATCAAAAGAAGCATGGGTATCGCCAATGATGAGGATATTGATGGTTTTGTTGCTAGCCAGGTAACTCTATTTGGCACAGAGTATCGCCCTGATCTCTATGTGATAACTGGTATAGAGAATGACATGCCACAATTCAGCAGGATTTGCAACATTCTGGTCCAGGGAAAGACTACAAAGGACATCAAATTTGTCTTGAAAAATTATGCAACTTCTGGATATTCTGACCACTACCATGCATACACCATAACAGAGAGCCAAATGCCTGTGTACAGTGTAGTGACATTTGATGAACTAGCAATCGAGCATCCGCCACTCTCAGCATTGACATCATATGATGGTTCAAATCTGATGTACATGTGTCTTCGACATGCAGTGAAACAACTATGGTAATTTTATTCCTGACAGCTACTCTTTAAGTCTTGGCATTTTTCATTTTAAAACTGGGGAACAAAATGGAGGTTACAATTAATTTGTCTGCATGTACATGACTTGTTGAATAAAATGGCAAGAAGCATGAACGAAGTCTAGGGGAGAGCAGGGTTAGTTGGCGCATGGGGTTTGTTGGAACATTGCGTTTTTCTCTTTCAGCTAATTATGATTTTACAAAAGGGTACCATCTGTACAAAGGTACTAACAATATACACTATATCCTATTCGTTTCCAATCTTGCTCGACCAACACTGTCGGAATGAATCAACTTTGTTTGATTTTTCACCTTCTGAGTAATTTTTTTAGATTCCAAAAAAGTATTACCACCAATGATCATAGATTATGATGACTAGTTTCTGGTTATCTTACACTATACCACCATTGGCTACAAACTAAAGTTTAAAAAATTCCCTATTGTCAGCCTTAATTTCTGCGGTGAGATGATTAAAGTGCACATAGGCCATTGGGGTTAGTTGGCACAGTGTTGACTACAGTCCCACCTTATGATATTTGTGTTAGTTGATCTTTTTAAATGAATTCCGTATCATTTGTACCAAAAAAGGTGCTCTGACTGTAAATCTAAGCTTACATTGACAAGTGACTCTAATGCTTGTATTTTTAGACTATTGTATTAAATCCAAGACTGGACTGTGTGATTAGAGCAACCGCCCATATGTTTTACATTCATGATCCAACTAACCCCATACCATGTGCCAACTAACCCCATGGTATGTATTTGTTTAATTTATTTATCTTCATTTAAAATATTTTTTTTTTGTTCTACCAATAATTCTACTTTAGTGTATTCCTTTGATTATTTCTGTATTCTCTCCTTTTTCATTTCTTCTAGAAAATGACGTTGACATGGAAGTCCTCCTTACCATGTCCGAAGATGACTTTAAGGAGCTTGGAATCTCGTTTGGTGTGCGGAGAAAGATCCAAATCCTTATCAAATCAAAAGCAGGGACTGTACAAGATAACGGATTGGTTAGTATTTATTTCAACTCATTTATACGTGTGTATGTATATGGTCATGCGTCATGAGGTCGCCTCCTTTTGCGTTTCATGCCGATTTGGGATTCTGCGAGACAATATTACAGTTGAGAGCAAATCATTCTGAATAACTCCCCCTATCCTATCAAAAGTATACATTTTCTAAAAGGAAATTTCACAAGGAATCTAAATATGCGCTCAGAAATAATATTAGGGGTATACTTATTTTTGTATATTGACCAAAATGTGAAATTTTGATTCAAGTTATCGAGGTCAATATTTTCCACGATAATTTTGTTCTGAGGTAGCTCTAGACAACAAATATAATGTTTTCATGTAGAGCACACTCGGACCTTTACAACAATATAATATTGTATGGGGTTCATGGGAGATATTTTCATTCATATTTATTGAAATAAATGTAAAAAATAATCAATCATTTTCACTATGTAAGAGTCACTTCAGGATTAGAATATAAAAGGCAGGCCTAAATGAATTGAGAAATAATAAAGTTTCATAAGTAAGCTTTAATATGATATCAAATTTGTGTTCTTTCTCTTCTGCGGAAGATGCTTTATCTTAACATGTACAAATATTTAGCACTTTCAGCTCGCAATGTACCGAAAATCTACCGTTCCGCTTTTTTTGGGACACCTGGTATTAGGTAATTTTACTACATTCAGTCAACTCTCAAAGATATAATTTAACAGTTTCCATGTTTTAAAAACCTGAGCTGCATGGCCCTTCATGCTATCAGAATATCTGCTTAGGTGTAAAAATGAACCTGTGAAAATTATAATTCAAGGTTAGGCCTATCAATTGTGGTGGTATATACCTGCAGTTAAGCAAATTCATAGATATATCTTGATAATGAATGCATGCATGATTTCCATTATTTTCACATTGGTTGTTTTTTCATTTATCAGAACATGATTTAAGGCAGCTCAGTTTGAGAATTTTTTAAATCGGTAAACCACAATGTTAAATTGCAGCTGTAATGCGAATTGATACTTCAAAATCTATTTACAGGAAATGGAAGTAGCTGCCAATCAGGATAACACTCGGGTGTTAGAAGAACAGGGGACACAGCAACCACCAAAGAAGGTCAAGGTAAGCATGCACACCCCCGTCAAAAAATAATTTGAGTGCCCCCCAAATCCCCGGGGGGTAGTCACTTGTACAGTCTGGCAATCATAGAAGATGTATGAGACTTCATAGCTGTTTTTCCTCCAAATATTCTTATAGCAGAAGGTTTATGGTCTGTGATGATGCTGTAGTGCCTTAATTCTTTTGTAGACCAAAGATAATTGACATTTTTAAACAAACCTTGTTTGACTTCTTGATGGAGCTCTCTGCCTTCATCAGCTTGATAGCTTATTGACAGTCCCAGGCCACGTAGGTTAGCGTCAATAATTTTCTACAAACTACTACTAGTATAGAATCCATAATCTCCCAATTAAGACACCATGGTTCATTCATGAATAACTGTAATGTGTTTCAAAATATTTTCAATGGTTATCTTTGATATGTACAGAGTGGTGTCTGACCAGTACAGAATGGTTAATGTCATGCAACATCTCATGATACTGTACGTGCTCTTGGCATAATTTGGTCTTTCTGTTCTGCTGCCATTTCTTTCCTGCTATATAGACATCAAATCTGAAGTACTTTCTGGAAAACAAGAACAGAGACAGCTGCAACCTAGCCAAGGAGTTGGACAGTGGACTAGCAGTAACAATACAGCAGAGACGCTTACTTGTGAGACTGTGTGTTTCCTACCTAGAGGAGAAATGTGGCCTGTAAGTGTGCAACATATACCGTATCTGGGCATTTCCACAGTAAAAGGGTACTTTTTAGGAATGTCAGGTTATTTTATGATTCCAATGTGCAATAATACAATACAATATTTTAGAACACTTTAATGAGAGATAACTTTGCCCCAAAATTGCTTCAAACGGGCAATCAATTAGAATTTTTGACAAGATGAAAATTTTGGGGGGAACGTATGTAACGCTGGACAGAAATCTGTGTACAAACATATCGCCGGTGATACGACGGAGAATCCCAAATCGGCATGTAACGCAAAAGGAGGCGCCCTCATGACGCATGACCATATACACGTTCACAAAAAAGAAATAAATTTAGTTTATTGTGAAAGACGTGGATGTACATATCGCAATGAGTGTACCCCTCCTAATTCCAGCATTGGTAAAAATCACAGTATCAAATTTCCGGAAATTGCATATTCCACTAATTGCTCAGTCAATTTACATAGAGTGATGTACGTGTACAAATCCAATGGTTTTCATATTTTGTTTGTCCCCAGTGCTCATTTTCAAACATCTTATCTAGATCCACTGCAGTATGTCAAATTGCTGACATGTATATCTCACTTAGGCTGGTGTTTCTTGTCTTTTCAGATGGCCAACTGGTGACGAGAAAAGAAAACTTGCAGAAGAAATAGTTACTACATGGCCCCAACTGAAAGACACTAGCGAAGGGCTAAAAGGCCATGTAATTATACTGATAACTATTGTTGTACTTAATAAGAATTATACGCATCTCAAGTTCTGCCTTTGTAGTGGGGTGGGGTATTTTGTGCAAAAAAAAATGTCACCAAGATCATTGATTATAATAGTAAATATATAATCCATTGCGGATATAGTATCGGAAATAATATCGCTAATGATATTCGCTTGTCTCGCAATGTAAAACTAGGAATCTAAACGATCACGACGTTTCGTATGCTACTGCAATACTTTGTCAAATGATAATATCGAATGTAGACACTCGGCTTTTTATGCTCTACCGTGGCTCCAAACATCACAATCTCGCATGAGCGATTGCGTTCCTGATAGGTCAACAACGGAACCCGCTGATTGGCCGGTGCACACGGGCAAGCAACCAATCAACGGAACACTGGATCGGCCCGCCTAACGAAACAGCGTACGATACGTCGCCACGACACTACCCCGAACAACCGGCCCACAACGGTTGATGCCAAACCCACGGCAGAACCCCCCTAGCCACCTTCTCGCTACAACGCTCATATCTACGTATCAATTTCAGGGCAGGGTGCCCGTATGTTCAATCAATAATAGTAAATATATAATCCATTGCGGATATAGTATCGGAAATAATATCGCTAATGATATTCGCTTGTCTCGCAATGTAAAACTAGGAATCTAAACGATCACGACGTTTCGTATGCTACTGCAATACTTTGTCAAATGATAATATCGAATGTAGACACTCGGCTTTTTATGCTCTACCGTGGCTCCAAACATCACAATCTCGCATGAGCGATTGCGTTCCTGATAGGTCAACAACGGAACCCGCTGATTGGCCGGTGCACACGGGCAAGCAACCAATCAACGGAACACTGGATCGGCCCGCCTAACGAAACAGCGTACGATACGTCGCCACGACACTACCCCGAACAACCGGCCCACAACGGTTGATGCCAAACCCACGGCAGAACCCCCCTAGCCACCTTCTCGCTACAACGCTCATATCTACGTATCAATTTCAGGGCAGGGTGCCCGTATGTTCAATCATGAGCGTTGTAGCGAGAAGGTGGCTAGGGGGGTTCTGCCGTGGGTTTGGCATCAACCGTTGTGGGCCGGTTGTTCGGGGTAGTGTCGTGGCGACGTATCGTACGCTGTTTCGTTAGGCGGGCCGATCCAGTGTTCCGTTGATTGGTTGCTTGCCCGTGTGCACCGGCCAATCAGCGGGTTCCGTTGTTGACCTATCAGGAACGCAATCGCTCATGCGAGATTGTGATGTTTGGAGCCACGGTAGAGCATAAAAAGCCGAGTGTCTACATTCGATATTATCATTTGACAAAGTATTGCAGTAGCATACGAAACGTCGTGATCGTTTAGATTCCTAGTTTTACATTGCGAGACAAGCGAATATCATTAGCGATATCATTGATTATCTTTGAATATTTTGGTAAAAAATACAATTCTTTAGTAAACCTAGATGCAAGCCAGGAAACCATGGTGTTTTGGGCCATTGCGCTCACTAAGCTGTGAAACGGTCTGTATTCAAAGGCATAGGAATCCTAACAGGCACAGTTTGTGGCTCGGTCACCACAGTCGCCCAAACTGTGTGGTCAATGCTTGTCTGAAATAGGACAATTTTCGAAAGTGACATTGTTTCGCTTATGGAGCATAGAAGCCATACTACTTGACTAAAATCAGAGTTGTCATTTTTTTTCATTATGAAAAGAATACACTCTCCGATTATCTAATTCTTAAAAATAAAAAAAATCATCGTGAAACGGGCTTCAAAACATGTCGTGCATGTTCATGTTGGTTAAAGGGATATCAGTAGTGGCCGTACAAAAATACAAATTTTGTTAAAAACTCTTGGTACTGGAGTAAAGATTAATTTCAATACTTTCAGAACAATTTTTTGCTAGATTTTCATTAATTATGAAGTGACATGTTGAAAATGGATACAAAAATATATTATTCAAGTTCTCTTTGCACATCCAAAATAAATATTATCTGTGACAGTTTTGATGTCTATGGGTCAGACATCTTTCTCAGACTATTGGCGAACTGAAGGTAGTCGCCGATTTTTGCGATCGCCTGAAGGCTAATGTTGATGTTTTGGCGATCACAGTCTTGTATATGTCAGACAGCTAGTATGCCCCCCCGTCTCGATGTTGTTACTAGTTAGGGGTGCGTTTGATCCATTTGGCCTCCCTGATTCTTCCAGGTCTCGTCATGGCTTTCTCTCGCTACTAGCCGCATACCCTCCCAGTGAATGATATGGTTTTGCCTGCCCGCATGATCCGTTATTGCTGATTTATTGTTTATGGTTTAAGATTCTGTTTTCTGAGAACGGGTACACTTTTGTTGAGACGGATGGGGGCATACCAGCTGTCTGATATATTCGAGACTGCGATCGCCAAAATGTCAACATCAGGCGATCGCAAAAATCTGCGACAACCTTAAGTGTGCCGATAGTCTCAGGAAGATGTCTGACTACCCCTCTAATACTTCTGTTTTCAATACTTTTTCAAGGAGTGCTACTATCATGAAGGTCAAGGCTTCATCCAGACAAGGCTGAAGAACCTACGATTAACACAAGATGACAGGATGCGGTCTTTCAAGCGGAAGAGTTCTGGGCCATCAAACAGCTCCGGCCAGTTACCCATACACCTGGACGAGCCGGAAGAGGAAGTTGAGGATCAGGAAATTTTGCAACAGGTATGTTACAGTTTTCACATTAGCTCTTTGCACAACCCGATATAATTAGTATGCTACGTTTACACTATGTTCCCGGTGGCCACGGCAACCCCGTTTGCCTGAAACGTAGCGCACTGTGACGGTCCGTGAGATATAGGCCAATGTTTTCTCCGTGTTCAAGTTATGTTCG
Source organism: Echinarachnius parma (assembly GCA_037951105.1). Classification (NCBI taxonomy): domain Eukaryota; kingdom Metazoa; phylum Echinodermata; class Echinoidea; order Clypeasteroida; family Echinarachniidae; genus Echinarachnius; species Echinarachnius parma. The sequence goes on from JBAMJV010005484.1 coordinate 43,834, forward strand.
GCATTCGGAGCGGAGGAGGGAAGGGCTGCTGAGTCCCGGAGGCTCAAAGGCGCACTATACGGTTCGGCCAGTACGTTCCCTCCCAGCCCGTCACGTTCTATTGGGGCTCCTCACGGTTCTCACGGCCGTTTTACTACAGCCTACTACGTTTGTCATCTGCATCGTGACTACCGGGGCAAATTATTTGACAGTTTAAAAATCTGGCACGGCATCCACGGCCTGTCACGTTTCCCCATCCCATCATCCCACGTTGTCTCATGTGCATCCCGTTTTATCCACGGTGGCCATCGCTTCCCTCCGCGTTGTCTCACATCCATCCCGTTTTGTCCAATATGTGGCCTAAACGTACGTGTTTGCCGTAGCATAACGCCGAACAAAACTTGAACACGGAGAAAACAATGTGTGATGTTTTAAATATTGCAAATTCTGAGTCCTCCAAGCAAATTTGTTGTATGAGTATAGTTACCAGTATAACATTAGTTGTAGTTCCCGTAAATTTTGTTTAGGGAAGTTAACACTCACTTTATATTTTCTATTGATAGGTGGAGTGGCTGAAATACACAATGCCGACAAAAGAGACAAGTGTGAATATCAGAGAGTCTTTCAGCAGTACATTCCCTTACCGCAGAGCATTCATCACTGGCAAAGATACTCCAAGTATAACGACTGTCCTGGAAAGATTTCCAAGATTTAAAGATGTCCCTGAATTGGTATGGCAATAAAAAATATGTATGCTCAAGATTAAAAATTCATTGATCATGACTTACAATGTAAGTCATTGATATGGACCTATTTGAACTTGTATCTATATGGCATATGTGCTCACAATAAGTAAAACGAAAAGTCACTTTCTGTTCCATTAACATGGCATAGATCTCAACAGAAAAGCAGCAATTTTACTATTAATTTACAAGAAAAAGAGACATACAGTCTTTGACATTAGGTCACCGTTAAACTAAAATTTAAAATGCCATCGTGTCTTTTTCATAATCTTGTCATAAATTTGTGTTCAGTTATTTATCTCGCACTTATTGTCACTGATATTGTTAATAAATATATACACAATTTTCATTTTTCTTTTCTTTTCAGATCAATGCAGACTTTGCCCACCTCTACCCAGAAAAGTGTGATGAGATGGTGAAGACGTGGGGACCATTCTACGTCAATAGGATCATCGCTGTGGCTGGAAGAGACTACCCAAGTTGCAAGATATTGTTACAAAATATAAAGAGACTGATGGTGACAGTAAGTCCTTTCCTTTAGCAAGGTTACTCGAGATAACTTGCAACGCAATTGTAGTACTCGTACTTCACTCGCGTAGTAGCGAGGGTTGTCCCAAGTTGATACGAGTTCCCACGAGTGCAGCGCGAGCTTGATACGAGTACTGCGAGTGTATTACGAGTTTGAACGAGTTGCAGCGAGTTTCAAACGAGTTGCAACGAGTTTGTAAAAATTTTGAACATGTTCACAATTTTTTGAACTGCCCCGAGTTCAACCAGAGTTGTGAAGAGTTAATTGTCCCGAACTATGCTCGGCTAAATGGGAACCTTGCTTTATAGAGTACAGTATTGGTCAAAATAAACTAACCCCCCTAACGTTTGTGTGCAGTAATCCCTATTGATTTTGTACACAAAAGAGGGATTACTGGGCTGTTATCCGATCCGGATCCGATCCGAGATCCCGGCGGTAATGGCTTCCGAGCCGATTCCGAGACGGATCCGAGAAATATTTTTTCTCGGTAGAAAATATCGGAAGATTTTGCCGACCCATTTTTCTCCAGTGATAATTGAACATGTGTATGTTTGACAGTCCATTAAGTAGTGTAATTTAAATAAGAAATGGGGAAATCAATATTGTTTACTTTATGAGTGGTTATTTTGGAGAAATTCATGGTTCGTCAGTTCGTTTTGCAGTCGAAAATTGAACAGGATGCGCGAAATTGCTAGTCATTTGAACGATGTTGTGGACGGATGTGCAATCAAAGTTACGCCGATACTCGAGGGGAGACGTCTGTTGGATGTCTGTATGATCGAGCTAATAAGCCAGTGCATTCAAAATGTGGCTCTGAATACGTTTTATTGTCATTTGCACATTTAAAAATGTTCTGATATTCTACTTACATGATTTCTTGGCGTTTGATAGCTGGGCGGAAACAAAAATATGCCCCTAAACAATGAAAACAATTGCGCAAAATATCGATAAAAAATTACTACACCGCTCCCGTTTGCTTGTATAATTGCGTGTGCAGATATAGATCCGCCGCCGGGAATTCCCCAATTTTCGGCGGATGGATCTCGCGTAAGAAAAAACGTTCACCATAACACACGCAAAGTAATACGACCAAATAACTTGTTGCATGTGCATGCAAGCTATAGCTAGCTAACTCATTGGAGTTCTCTCGAGGCCCAGCCGTCCGTAATCCGATTTTTTTCTTTGGAAATATATCGATAATTCAGCAGTTTTGTCTTTGATTTGGGGGGTTATTTTGTATTCTGTTCGGCTTTCAGATGCCATGTTATCATGTAAGTAGATTACCAGAATTGTGTGGTTCCCTAAAAGGGTAATTTATAGCCGATTTTTGAGGGCAGTGGCCCGGCAGTGGCTCACAAGCGCGGTTTTCCACGCGATTGGCGGGTTGAGTTTCTGTGAAACGTGTGGTGCGATGCCGAACAAACCATCGAAAAAATACTTTTCTTGCGAAACTCTGAATAATCTGAATATTATTTTTCCGTAAAAATTGATATGTACATGCCTCGAAACGTCATTATTATTAATATTTTTGCCATATAAAACAAGAAAGATGAGTCTACAACGCTGCATTTTTTCAGAGCAAATTGCAATATTTTTTTTTCTCCGAGATCCGATCCGATCCGAGATCTCGTTAGCGATATGGAATTCTAACGATCCGAGAACGGGCCGGGATTTTTTGTTTACCTAACAGCATTAATTATTACTGCAGTAAACTGGTTAGAACATCCATTTTCTTATCATATGATTGTTCATAATGATCTATTGAAAATGAGGCAACTGGATTTACTATAGTTAAACTTACTGAATTTGTCATACTTCATTACTATTATCAAACAAGTGAACCTGTACATCTCAATACTATTGGAATTCATTAAACATTTGATCAGTTATTTCATAGATTACTTTGAGTCAATACAAATTGAATGATAATAATAGACGTACTTTGATATGTAATATTAGCTAAAATGTTAAATTAAATTCCACTTGTATTCTGTTGCATTGTAGAGGACCTGTGTGGGCTATCCCTGCTGGTGGCTATGCTGCACCGACCCACATGCCGAAGGAAAGGAGGAGATTTGTCTTGCTCAAGAGAAGACGCCCAGCACTACTTGGTGCAGAATGTGCCTGTAAGAATGCGCCCCTAAGAATCTATCTACTCCTTTTGGTCAATATTTCATGGTTTTGAGGAAAATACTCTACAGTGCGTCCGACATAAAACAGAACCCTAAAACAATTGAATAAGTTGACCCAGCTGTTGGGCGTATGACTGTATTTACATAATTAGTGACGCAATATGATCATTATCTTTTCCAATGATCATTATGGATCATTGTGGATGTTCATCCACTCATGCATAGCCGAACAACATTGTTTTAATGATTGAATATCAAAATTTGCAACACATTTCCACAAATATCGCAACATTTATTGGTAAAATGGGCAAGTTCACACATTCGCACCCGTCGTAATTAACCCTGCAGAGATTATGAATGGGATTTCAGTTTTGGGGGAAAAGTGTCGCAAATGCTTTTGGACATCAAATTTCCAAAACAGTGTTTTTCATTGATACTTTACTGGAAGAACTCCAAATTAGATATCATTGGAAATTATATGGATTATACTTCGTGAATAATACTGTATATCACATCTAGTCATATTCCCTTTAACTTGGTCAAAGTATTCCTTTCTTCCAGGGTTTTGTTTTATCAGGGACGCACTGTGTAGTTTGAAATTCCTAAACCGCACACCTATATGCCAAAAGTTATATGTCTTGAAAATTGTGGTTCCAGTCTACAAAGTGCTTTTAAGCAAAGTGTTTCTCTGGATGCATCAAGAAACTGCAGCGGGTACAAAATGCATGTGCCAGACTTGTTTGTAACTCGTCAAAGTATTGTCATATCACTCCTTTGTTGAAAACATTACATTGGTTGCCTGTTAAACAACGTATTATTTTTTAAATTTTGTTGATTGTGTATAAAGCAATGCATGGTCAAGCCCCAAGTTATATAATTAAATTGAGAAGCTCACGTGATACACTACTCTTGGAGTTACCCAAATTTTCTGCCAAAACAAAGATAACATTGGGAGATCGTGCATTTGTTTGTGTCGCCCCGAAACTATGGAACAAAGCAGGCCTTTCCATAAGATTGATTGTTGTACTTTCTGTTTCTTGTACGTTTGTTTTTGTTCACTTAAAAAGGAGCTTCTTATAAGCGCAGTAGAGTATATATTTATAGTAGCTGCACTATACAAATGTTCGTATTATTATTATTATAAATGATTATATACATTACTTTAATTATGTCCTATTGAATTACTTTGGGGAAAAATGCTTTGTACACCTTGTATGGCATTATAATTAAACCACTCATTTATGTTCACAGGTTTGCTTATTTATTTAGTCAAATAACATTTGCATGCACTAATATGTACACCTATGCAGTGTCCATTGGTTATAACAGGAGTCTACTGTACAGGGGCAAGGGTTGGAGGTGTGAGAGAGAGGGTTGCACTTAGTGATATAAATTTACTTAAGATGTGTTTACCCCTTGTTATTTGCTTACCTTTTATAAGTGAGATTCATTTTGAAATACCAACAGCATTATATTATCTCTATTTCAGGTAGGAACCAATGTTCAAGGAATCGCGGACAGGAAGGACGCCACCTTCAGCCAGCCATACCTGGTAACAACAGTTGGGGTGGACAAGAAGTACAAGCAGCACTTTCTCATACTGGACAAGACTGTTGTCCAGGCAGGAGGGGACATTGTGCAGGCCTTTGACCGCCTCTTCAAGGCCCACTTTGTATTTAATGTTCAGTATGCATGGGTCCTGGAGCCATTGTATCAATTCTTTGCTGCCTATGTGTATCATGTACTGCCTCAGAGCCAAGTGAGGGCATCTGTGAGGGCATTGGCTACTTCCTTCAGAAACATGACCTTGTAAGAGATGCTGCTGTACATAGGTCAAGAGCATGAGGTTTAACCCTATCTGCACTGGGGGGTGGCCTCGGAGGCCGTCGGACCGTCCATCACAGAGTCACGTGACCTCTTGTGACCAGAGGTAAACCAGAAAAGTGGGATTTGTTCCATTTTGTGAACAAAACCAATGGCAAAGTGATGTTTCCATTTTGGGTTGTAAATCAGTAATTTTTCCCTATTTTGGCTTTATATATCATTTTTGTGTCGCAAACTGTTCGGGCTGGGGTATTAATCACCTTCAGTGATATTTCTAGTTCATAATGTGGCTGTAGAAAACATAATTGAACACTATTTTTCAGTTGCTGTTGTGTTCTCAAAATTACTGCAATACTCTCAAAACTGAAGATATTATAAATGCATTACCAGCCCCTTGTACTCAGTGAAGTCATGATTTAAATGTTACAGGATTATTCATAATGTGGCTGTAGAAAACATAATTGAACACTATTTTTCAGTTGCTGTTGTGTTCTCAAAATTACTGCAATACTCTCAAAACTGAAGATATTATAAATGCATTACCAGCCCCTTGTACTCAGTGAAGTCATGATTTAAATGTTACAGGATTATTCATAATGTGGCTGTAGAAAACATAATTGAACACTATTTTTCAGTTGCTGTTGTGTTCTCAAAATTACTGCAATACTCTCAAAACTGAAGATATTATAAATGCATTACCAGCCCCTTGTACTCAGTGAAGTCATGATTTAAATGTTACAGGATTATTCATAATGTGGCTGTAGAAAACATAATTGAACACTATTTTTCAGTTGCTGTTGTGTTCTCAAAATTACTGCAATACTCTCAAAACTGAAGATATTATAAATGCATTACCAGCCCCTTGTACTCAGTGAAGTCATGATTTAAATGTTACAGGATTATTCATAATGTGGCTGTAGAAAACATAATTGAACACTATTTTTCAGTTGCTGTTGTGTTCTCAAAATTACTGCAATACTCTCAAAACTGAAGATATTATAAATGCATTACCAGCCCCTTGTACTCAGTGAAGTCATGATTTAAATGTTACAGGATTATTCATAATGTGGCTGTAGAAAACATAATTGAACACTATTTTTCAGTTGCTGTTGTGTTCTCAAAATTACTGCAATACTCTCAAAACTGAAGATATTATAAATGCATTACCAGCCCCTTGTACTCAGTGAAGTCATGATTTAAATGTTACAGGATTATTCATAATGTGGTTGTAGAAAACATAATTGAACACTATTTTTCAGTTGCTGTTGTGTTCTCAAATTACTGCAATACGAGTACAAATTAAAATATTATAAATTTGAAAATATGATGAAGATTGTATATTCTGAGGACATTGTATCTCCTTGGTTTGAATAACTATAAAGTGTATGGTATTCAAATCTTTTACTACAATGTTTCGGACTGAAGTTGGTTCATTTTAAAGCAACTTCACTGTAATTTATGTAGACCTTTTTCATTTGTTGAAAATTTGCATTGTTACATTTAAACTGTATTTCAAGTTTGGATACATTACCAAGTTCAATATTGTTCATATTTAGCTTGTTCTCTGCATACATGTCAGGCTGATGTGGCAGTGTGATATCTTTATTCTTAAAAAATGAGAAAATGTATGAACAAACATGTACAGCTTGTTGCATCAATATCCATTTCATACGTTGAGTGGTGATTTGTTGCTAATTGTCACATTGATGTTTTGCCCTATATAGAACTTATGGAATATACAGGGTGGCCCACAAAGAATGCAACACATGTGATATCATTAATTTCATCAAGATCAAGGTTTTTAGTTTCATTGGATCAAATAATCCTTTTCCAAAAAAAACCCCCAAATGATACCAGTATCACTGATCTGAATGGAGGCATTTGAATGGCGTGGCCTTTTTGACTCCTGTGATCCTCTGAACTCTGAGATTATCTTGTCTCTCAGCCTTCAATAGAATAAACTGTACAGATCGACCAATGCATGACTGCCCTCTCTTTGAAGGAAGACCATGGGATTATCAATTACGCATGGTCCGCACAACTCATTCTACTATAGGCCGTGAGTTGACTATATATCCCAGTGTTCCGTGGGTCGCTGGAGTCGAAAAAGTAGCAAAATTGTGAAACGATATTGCCTCAGACAAATGACCATGAAACCCAAACGCCTTACTCAAAATGATGAAATTAATGATCGCAGGTGTTGTGTTCTTTCAGTAAGATTTCTGACATAAAATAGCAGCAAAATATTAAGATTTTTTGATGGAAAATATGATTTTTTGAAAATATTAATATGTACATTTCATGTTTATTTTCTGAAGTTTTGAGTGCAAGTAAGATTTTTGCATGTAAAATAAGATTTTTGCAATCCATGAGTTATAATAATGAGTATAATAATTGTAATACAATATTAATATTCCCAGTAAGCCAGTTATATCTATTTTTCTTTCTTATGTTTGTCTTTAATATCACTCTGCCTACGCCTTTTACAATGTAACCTTTACAGATTCTCCTGAGTAACTGTTACCAAGTACCAACTATGGAATGTATAATTAAGACAATATCATTGCTGGTATTATACTGCCCCCTTTACTTTCAATTTAACAATGATTTTTGTTTTTTCCTAATTATTATTTTTTTCTTTTACATCTTCTCTCATATTATGTACCGTACTGCTGATTATTTTCTAAAATTTTCTTGTTACTCCAGTAAGAATTTACAGTCAATTCGCAGTTTTGAACAATGAATTATGAGTTTGATTTAAATGTGCAGTAATCATAATTTAATGTATAAAATCAGTATTTATGAAATGTAAATTTTTTAGTTATGCAAGGTGACCTCCAAAAACGGCACACAAGAGTTTTGCTATATTCATGTCACAAGAGTATTTCTTATCTAAAAAGAAATGCTTTTTCAGAACACCCAAGATCATCAATTTTGGTTGAGTAGTTTTGCTTCTACGCTTCTTTAGCAAAAGGAGTTAAACAAATTATAGTGTTTCATGTAAGTCACAAGCCGACCACAGAGTTTGGACGGCGTGCTTGGTGCTTACCTAGCTGTGAAAAAGTGTCCGTTCGGATTCAGTTGCCTTTGAATGAATACTGGTTTCCCAGCTGTATACATGTAGAACAATTTGCAAAAGTGAGGTAATTTGGCTGAAGAAGTATCATAGCTACAAACTATTACTAATTCTTAGTATTCAGTATTAATTCCATCGTCAGATTTGTCTGGTTTGGTACTTTGGTTACTTATTCACTGAAGATTACTAATTTTTGTTAATAGAAACACCATGTAGTTCCATGCAAAACATGCAAGTATTACGGATTTCCAACATAATCATTACTTATTTCTTCTTTTGTTAGCAGATATGTGTAAGCAAAACTATTTACAGCCATGGTCACAAATCCCTTTACAAACATTGTACGTACGATTGATTTTGTATGGCTGCAATATGGTATAAAAGTTGTTCGTACAGCATTCGTAAGGGCATGTGTTACCAAGGCTTAACCAATATCTTTGTGTTTCATTTTCTTCAGCATAAAATACACTAGTTAACAGATAAGGCTAATAAGGAATTTCTGACATGCAGGAATTAAAAATCAACCGTGCTGCTTTTTTCTGAGCTAGGCCTATATAAACCTGGATTGCAATGAGTAATTTAACCCTATTAACTTTGATAACTTTATCCCATGAAGTTGTATATTTTATATTGTAATTTTCAGTTTTATTTATTTGTTTTATTTACGATAATTTGTCATTGTTACCTTAATTGATGTATGTATAAAATGAATTATAAGTTTGATACAAATGTAGTTATCATACCAAATTGTATTTCTGATATTTATGAAAAAATGCTTATTTCTTTCGTCAAGTTTGATAGAACTTTACAATCAGGATGGAAGCACATCGTGTTTTATACAGTCTGTATAAAAAAAAAACATGGTACAGTCAGGAAAACAAATTATCTAGGTATGATCTTTGTTGAAAATGTATGTGTATTTGTTATCATATTAGAGCAGAATGATAGCTCTTTCTTTTGCTTTTCAAATCATATCATTTACTTTTGTAAATCAAGAGTTATGCTACGTTTAGTGCGGCAAGACAATATCCCATTTGTGCCACTTTACGTATTCATCAAAGAAATTGTCATGAAAGTTTCAACGACAAAACAATTACTTTGTGAGGACAAAGATGGAAGAAATTACTGAAGCATTTTTTACTATGATATATATTACTTAGTAGCACACGTACAAACACACACGAACACAAGCATACACGCGCACATACTTTAGTTTTGTACGTATGTCACACACTCACATTGGCTTGTGGGTGTATGTATGTTTGTGTATGTGTGTATGTGTGTACGCACAAACACACCATTCGTACACCACGCACGCTCATTAGTGTATATATGTACGTGTGTGTTTGTGTTTGTGTATGTGTTACTAAGTATTATACATAATTCTGGAAGATGCTTTGGCGGATTTTGGTCAGTATTTTCCTCATAATTATCTATTTACAGCAATAATACTATTCCATTGTTTAAACCTTCATGACAATTTCGACGATAAATACAAAAAGTGGCACAAACGGGATTTTGCCTAATCGCTTAAAACGTGGCATAACTCTTGATTAACAAAAGCAACAAGTATGATTAAAATAGCAACATAAAGAGCATTACTTCGCTTTAATATGATATAAAATACTTATATTACGAAAAAATTTTATATAAAAAAAAATATATTTTCTGACTGTACCATTCTTTTTGATACACACTGTATACTCCGCTAAGTTCAGTTGCTATATTTGATTTATGTTTGCTTGTAGCAGTATATATAATTTGTCAAAGGAACTTTTTGTTCAATTGTATATATGTACAGGTCCAGGGTTTATATTGATTCTTTATATGTTTTGATTTATATTAGTGTGAAATAAATGTACATTTCAATTTAGATGAAATAAACAAATTTACACCAACAGAAAAAGTGTATCAACTCGTTTTCTTTTAAGTGTTTTCTTTTTTTTGAAATAAATCCATCATGGATTTATTTTGAAATAAATCCAAGAAAGATTTAAAATCAAGACTTTAATATTTAAATCCATGATGGACTTATTTTAGAAATAAATCTAAGAAGATTTAAAAAGTAGTCGTGAAAGATTTAGATTATAAATCCAATAGACTTAAAATTTAAGTCCTACATGGACTTAAAATTTTAAGTCTTAGGATAGATTGATTTTAAGTCCTATGGTTTTGTCACTCTCCTGAGTCCACTTGGACTTAAACAAATAAATCCTTTGGACTTAAAAATAAGTCCTAGAAATTAAGAGAGTAACCGGAAGATTGTGTGTTCTACATCTAAATTTACACAAGGAAATTAAATCTTTTTGAGGCAATACATTCAAATAATGTTCATAATAGATAGATAGATAGATAGATAGATAGATAGATAGATAGATAGATAGATAGATAGATAGATAGATAGATAGATAGATAGATAGATAGATAGATAGATAGATAGATAGATAGATAGATAGATAGATAGATAGATAGATACAAAAATTTAAATAAAACACCGTAAGAAAACATAGTTCTCAGAATATGTTTATTAGACATCTGTCAGGGTACATTTATTAGACATCCATCCATCCATCGATGGATGGATGGATGGATGGATGGATGGATGGATGGATGGATGGATGGATGGATGGATGGATATATAGAGAGAGAGAGATGGAATATATGTTTGCATAGTAATAGATGTGGTGTGGCAAGATTGGTAGAGCGCATGCTTTCCGATCATGAGATCCCGAGTTCGAACCCTGCCCACCGCGTTTGTCCTTCAGCAAGACAATTTATCCACTATTGCTGCTCTCTACCCAGGTGAAATGGGGACCGGTAGGAGGTGAGAGCATTAGTTTATGTGAACGATCTTCTTGAGCCCACTGAGCGCTTGGAAGGAATACTCCCCAGGGAGTGGAGATGATGCACACAATGTGTGCTGGTTTGCATTGTATCCTATGACCGGGGTAATAATATAATTGTAAAGCGCTTAGAGATGATTATCAATCGTGATAGGCACTATATAAATAGTGTATATTATTATTATTATGTATAAATCGTAAAACTGGACCCAGTGGTATGGGGGGGGGGGGGGGTGGGCGGGAGGCACTCACATATATTGGGGATCACAAGTTTTGAAATCATTTCAGAAATGCTCTTCTTAGATTTGTGCACAATTATGCACGTAAACACAATCACGCACAAAATCACAACAAATCACTCACACATACAAACACCAACATACATACACACATATTGCAAGATATTTAATGATTATTTATGCCTATGCAATATCAATTTGTGATTTTAGTGCTCTTGGTTTGTCTTGGGAACATGTATATTATATTGTGTATACAATTTATTTGTCCTGCCATTGGCATATTGTAGTTACGTCACAGTCCTTGGCCTTATAATTCATTGAATTTATTTTAATTTCATGCTAGATATGTCGGGGATATGTCACAACTTTATAAAGAATTGATCAGAATACTAAAGATGATTACTACTAATAATAATAATATATAGAGAGAAAATGATAATACAAAGCTGACAAGAAAATAATGTAATATATATAATTATATTATAAGTTTTATTTCCCAGAAAAAAGAGAAAAACATATCATTATAGTGTTAGACAACTCTAGGAGCCTTTTATAGAAACCAATTCTAGCTCTTATATTTAAACAGTTATATTCCCCAAATTACAAAATATTGTATATTATCTGAAAATTTGACATCACATGGAGAAGGCTATGACAGAACACAATTTAGCAAAAACATTGACCCAACACCTTCCTTACTCTCAACAGACAGTATATTGCCTTCTCCCTGATTAAATCTGAAGGAAAATCAAATTTTTTTTTAAACGGGCAAATACAAAATACAGGCTCGGAAGTTGTTGAGCTTATGTCACTATAATATAAAAATATCCCAGTGGTGTAGCTAAGAGGTGGGGGGGAGGAGGGGGGGCACATGCCCACCCCAGTGACTTGGCAAAAACAAAAACAAAAACAAGGCAAAAATATTGTTTTATATACAGAAAAACAGTGTCTCCAAACCCCACCCCCACTAGTCTGACCATCAGTGGAGTCAAGCATGATTGGACCGATTTGGGGGGCATGAACATTATTTTGGGGGCATGCCTTATGTATTTCTTTATTGAATTTAAATTTTACCCCTCATGTTTTCTATTGTAGCTAAGCCACTGCTGGCCCATGCAACACTACTGTCACATTCTATGGCAACATCATCTCAAACACTTTCATGTGGACGTTGTGAAGGCTCTTAGGCCATGAAAAATAAATGGTTGGATTGGCGTAACCCGCCCGCCCCTAAAAATACCGGCGCTAATGCACGCCGACCGTAGAGGTTTTTTCTGATTTTTTTTTTATTTTAAATAATATAAATAAATAAATAAAAAATTGCAATTGCAATTGCGATGTGTTATGTGTGTGTTTTTGTGTATTTTTGCGAAGAAAAAAAAAAGAAAAAAAAAAGAAGAAAAAAATCCCTACCGACCTACCCTAATTTTTGGTTGCCCGTTACGCCAATCAAACAAATTTTTTTTTTTGGCCTTATCTTGATCCTGTAGGTGGGTAGTCTGTTTATTTCACACTCCACCTATCCAGTAGTCTTGTTAACACTGGAGGTTCAACTGGAGACTAGCATCCAACTTCATGATGTCGTTATTATACTGCATCTCTCTAAGGTTATCAAAGGTGATGAAAGTATGTAGAACTACTGCAGATAATCTATTATTTTAAACATTCCTAATTCAATGTATGTCATTTTTTAAGGTTTCCGTGATCAGAAATATCTTGGAGAGGAAGTTACAGTACATAACAAACAAATACATTCTCGGATGAGTGGTGGTCCTACGATGGACCCACTATCTATTGCATGTTTGGAGGCAGATCCTAGCTAGCAATAGCATCACCTCCCGGATAGAGTTAGGAGTCTTTGTTTCAGTAGGCATCTCCGTAGTTGCTATGGAAACATCATCACATATTCCAGATTATCTATGTCTTATCTATAGTGTGTGCTAACTCTAACATTCCTAATATGTCACCTTTGAAGGTTTCTATGGCGAAGAATAACTTGAAGAGAAAGTTTACGGTACACAACGAACAAATACTTTCTTGGAAGAGTGTTGGTCCTAAAAAGGGCCTACTCATCTATTGCATGTTTGGAGGCAGATCCTAGCCAGCAATAGCATCAACTCCCAGAAAGAGTTAGGGAGTCTTTGTTTCTGTAGCCATCCCCCTGGTTACTATGACAACATCATCACCTACTGAAGAACATCCTTTTTGTGCTTTCAAACATGATGTCAGCTAACTCCTGAATATTCTCTCCACAGTGATGATAGTACACGTTTCACAGGCTATCAATGTTTTATCTACAGTGTCTGCTAACTCTTAAGCATTCTAAAAATGTCATCTTTCCATGGTGGAGAATAACTTGAAGGGGAATTTTTCCAGTTCACCTCACACAAATACTTTCTTGGAAGAGGGCCTATTCGTCTATTGCATGTTTGGAGGCAGATCCTAGCTAGCAATAGCGTAACCTCCCAGAAAGAGTTATGAGTCTGTGTTTCAGTAGGCATCTCTGTAGTTACTATGGAAACATCATCACCTACTGAAGAACACCCTCTCTGTGTTTTCAAACATGACATCAGCTAGCTCCTGAATATCCTCCCCACGTGTTGCTGCCATCACTTCCAAGACTTGACTGAAATGCAAGAACAAACATTTTCAATTTTTTAATTTAATTTTGTCCACAATTAAATTGCAATTTATATGTACATTCACAATTAAATACATGCTAAATATAGATCCATTTGTATAATTAAGCTTAAACAATAGTGAAATATGAGGCGGTGATATCATAAGGAAAAGATAGCTTATTGAGGCTGTCACCAGTGGGAATTGAAAATTACAACCCGAGATCTTGGAAACATTATTACGAAGGCAAATGATGTGTTTAGTTCGAGTATACAATTACATTGATGTTCCTCCACTAATGTAAAACAATTGCTTAAGTAATTCATCATGTCAATTAAGAAAACAATTAGACTTCTATACTACCAGGAAGTCATTACAAATTCTAAAGCAACATAAGAAATATTTGATCACATCATACCCCTTTAACAGGTGTACCCCTTTAAATGTTACCCCATTATTAAAGTGGAGACTATTTTATTAGTATGTACATGTTTGTTTTGTTTTCTTGGGAATAATGTCCAAACTATGTTCTGTTGACATACTTGATATGGCATGGTTCATTCCTTCCTTTCACACACTGCCCCTCCTCCCATCTCTCTTTCTTCTTGCAGGGGTACTTGGTCTGGACGTGCTTGAATCCTGCATGGGTCGCCTTCACTTCACACCATGGTGCATCTAGATATGTATCAAAGAACAAATCGTTGGTTGAAAAAGATAAGGGCGCTAAGTCACTTTTTGTACTTAAAGGGATCTAGTAACTTTGTTGACATTAGAGCCGAGTCAAATCGAATATTTTGAATTTCGAATATGAGTCGTGTAAAAACGGTTGGATATCGAAAATATCCGAAATTTAAAAAAAATATATGAAAAAAAAAATAATAAATTTTTTTTTTTTTTTTTTTTTTTTTTTCCGGATATTCGTATCCGAAAATTTGTATTCGGTATCCGACCTTCACGGTCGGATATCGAATAGCCATTCGATTTGACTCAGCTCTAGTTGACATGTGCAAAAAAGTGATGAATGGTTGATGCAATGTATATTGTTGTTATCTCATATGTCCACAGGGTATTGTGTGAACATTTCAAGTCAAATGGACATTGTATGGCCAAGTAATGAGCGAAAATGCAAAGTGATATTCAGTAACTCACTGCACTCACTTTGTGCACAGAAGAAAAACTCGCCCGGAGTTTTTCTTATCTGAATAATTCAATCATACATATCTTTGTAACGAAAGGGAAATTTGAAAAACCGAAACCTGTCCCATGATTTTATTGTTAATACGAATACAACAAGGTATAAGGGAACCGCTAGAATTAACATTTTATTTTGAGGATTTGGACAATGTTACTAAGTCCCTTTAAGAGATAATCACATTTAAAGTTTGGGTGCCCTGTAGAAACCAAATTGTAACTCTCTTTTATCTGTGATAAATATTTTGAAAATCAGAAATAACTATCATCTGAAAATGTGGCATTACATAGAGGAAGTTCAGATCAACAAGATGGTTTGCATAACTCAATTTACCCCAAAACTGGCTTGACACCCTTATCACTCTCACCCAACGAAATAAGAACAGTCAAACCTGCTCTAGTGACCACTGGTATAGAGACCACCTGTCTATGAATAACAACTTAGAAATGCATTATACCATTGATCAAGAATCCTGCATGAGTCGATTTGACTTCACATCATGGTGCAGTTAGATACATCACAATAACAATAACAAATAAGATATATAGTTAATTATAATTGATCCAGATTTTTCTGGACATATTTGAAGCCTGCATAGCTTGCTTTAAGTTCACACTACGGTGCATATAGGTAGATCAAGCAATAAATTATTAAGCAAAACATCACATAGAGTCAACCTTGTTTTAGCGGCTCTCTCGTCTATAACAGCCAAGCGGCCTATAGTATAGTGGCCACCTAAAGTGATCCCCTGCAGAGAAGTACAATGTTATGGAACCTGTCCACATGTCTACAATGGCCATTTATTGTTTCTTGTGTAGCAAGACTGATAGAGCATGTGCTTTCCAATCGTAAGATCCAATTTCGAATCCTGTGTATGCTCATTGCGTTTGTCCTTCAGCAAGAAAAATTATCCACAATGCTGCCCTCTACCCAGGTGTATAAATGGGGACTCAGTACGAGTTGAAAGTGAGCAATCTTCTCAATTCCCATAAGCCACTTGGAAGGAATGCTCCCCAAGGGTCTTCACCCATGGTGCACACAATGTGTGCAGGCTTGCATTGTATCCTATGACCGGGGTAAGTGTGAAGCGCTTACAGAGGATATTATATCATATTAGGTGTTATCTACATTTTAAATACCGTACTGACCGGCGGAATCGCCGCAGCCGTGTAAACGCCGCATGCCGACTTTGAGCATTGAAATTGAAAAAAAAAAAAGTGGGAGAAAAGTGCGCTAGGGAAACTGGCGACAAAAAAAGCGGGAATAACGGCCGAAAACCAGAAAATCGGCGGGGAAAATTTGCCAAATTTAAGCAGGGAATCGGCGGCGCGTAAAATTTCTCGCAATCGCGCTATTTAACTGCCATGCAAGCTACGAGTTACGATGTACCATCTCGATCAAAATGTCCGAACCGTACTGTACTACAGAGAACCCTGTACTACTGTGCAATGCAATGCATCCATAACGCACGTAGATCGATGGCAGGCAAGCGCGGCGCTGGCAGTTGAAAATTTGACTATCGCCGCGTACGCGCCGCACCCCAACTTTGCAGGGTTTTTTCAAGGAAAAAGTATGCGGCGATTACGCCGGTCAGTACGGTAGGACTTATTATTTTATTAATGCTATCATTAATTATTTATGAATAATATTACCTGTTTCAATCATAAGCCTGTCCTTTGGTATAGAGCACATGGTTTCTACATTCTCTGCAGTTTTCAGTGAACTGGCAAACAAAAACAGACAAGAAAATATATCAATAAGCTAATGAAGAGATACCTAAATACTGTTAAAACAAGACAATAACATGTTGCGAACAAGTGGCATAATTAGCAAGTGACAAATGATTAGTTCAGATACCTATTGACAAATGACAATCATCTTATAATATAATATAATATAATACAAACATTTGTATAGCGCAGCTACTATAAATATATACTCTACTGCGCTTTTAAAAAAGCTCCTTTTTAAGTGAACAAAAACAAACGGTATGACTATTATCTTTTAAATCAAACGTTCAAAATAGCACTGCACTTTAAGCAATTCACAGCAAGGCACATTATCTTGGAATTGCATGTTAATAATTTAATTTCATGATACTAATATCCTAGATTTAAAGAAGAGTAATTTACTTCAATTTACTTGCATTTCCCCCAAATAATCGAAATCATAGAGTAGAGTATATGTAGTTTGTTCCCTTGTATATTGTTTGCAATTTTGTATTATATCTTTGTAAAACTACCTCAATTCGGCCTGCGGGCTGCCATGGTAGTTGCTTTTATACCCAAAATAAATAAATCATAGGATATGGTGATAACTAGATTCTTTTTAAGAAGCCTTACCATCCATTGATACCAATAAAGAAGTCTAGATCAAGTAGTTCTGTAGCTTCCTCTTTAGTGCCAGTAAATGAATGTACCTGCAAGTACAGTACAATAACAACATTATGAATATTATCGAAAATAATATCGCTAGTGATATTCGTTTGTCTCGCAATGTATGGTCAACAAGGAATCTAAAAGATCACAACGTTTCGTATGCCGCTGCAATACTTTGTCAAGTGATATAATCTAATGTAAGCAATCGTGTTTTATACTCTCGTGCGGCTCCAAACCGCGTTATCTCGCATGAGCGAGTACGTTCCTAATTGGTCAATAACGGGCAAATTCTATTGGCCGGTGCCCACGGGTGCTAAACCAATCAGCGAGGCGCTGGCTCGGCTTGCTTGCTAGGCGGGAACAATAGCGAGCTCGACCAATCAACGGACCGCTGGCTCGGCACTGGCTGGAATCAACCGTTGCGGGCCGGCTGGTCGGAGAGTGTCATGGCGACGTATTGTACGCATCCAAAATTCGGGTATATCCATACCGTTGTCTCTGAATATTAGTTTTGTAACTTGACATTTCAGCTACAAATAGAAGTAATATAACACAATTATGAGAAAATATGACTTTTGTAAATGCTTTGTAGCTATAACTACAAGTGAATGTTATAAATAAACAATTTATGATAGATGGGTAAAGCAATGTAATTAATGGGCAAGTGATTTCCCTCATTCTTCTGGTGATCCCAAGTCGAACTTAACACTAAGTTGAAATAAACATTATGGAAAGCCATTTGTAGCTTTGGAATTAGACATACATGTAGGTAGTCAAGAGCCCAAATTGTGAATATTTGAAACTTTCAACAACATTTTACATCAATAACTTAAGGGCTCTTTGATAAAAGAGAATGTTCATGATAGCTTTCCATAATTTTTAAGCCCAAATTAGTGTTAAGTTCGACTTGAGATCTTTGTGAAACACCACCAGGTCCTTATCACAAACCTTAACATTTTATTATATTTCATTAAACAGATAGAGCAGTCAGGGGATAAGATAAGTGGGCTGGGGTTACGTTCTCCCAATAATTTGAAGGGAAAAAACAGAAACGAATAATTGTCCCAATCAGTCCGACCACTCTGTGCATGCATGAAACCATTTTGGCAGTTGCATCAAATAGCTTTATTAAGAGTATACCGTATTTGCTGGTGTATTAACCGCACTTTTTTCAAAACAAAAAAAAAGAAAAAAAGGGGGTGCGGTTAATACACGACCGTATAAACCGCACTTTTTTTTTCTTTTTTTTTTTATTATTTTTTTTTATGGGTGCGGTTAATACACCGGAGCGGTTAATACACCGACAAATACGGTAGTTATGAATAAAATAAATGTAAGTTTTGAAATACTTACTACTCCTCCTTTGATTTTGTCTCTGTTTCTCTTCACTATATCTGGAAAGAAACAGAGGGGGAAAGAGAGAGTACTTTATTATGCAATACAGGACTGGTCATGAAAATACTCTGTCTGGAGTCTATGGAGATTAGACCAAAATCAAATCAACATTTTTTCAAACTGCAATGGGTACAAAAGGTTTTTTTTTAAATGGTCCAGCACATTTACAACTGACAATATCTATCCAGGCCAGCGATGCTGCAGATTAAAGTTGTATGGAAAATCACAACTCCCTTTATTTCTAGCAAACGCTACAACTGTTGAACCTCACCAAATATGCAATGTCTCTCATATAACAAAAATAGCTTTATTTATAACTTTTCACTACATGCAATGATGGATGGTAGATGTATAAACTGTCAAAGGCAATACGAATGTACTATGAACCACATTCTCAATAAAGCCAAGCTTAAGATATTCTCTTGTACTATTCCAAATAGATTGAATGGTTTACCAAAAAGTTCATAACTTACAAGATAAGAAAATTATGCAACATGTGATTTACCTACAAAATCTTGGTGTGACGCCCTGCAATGAAGAAAGAGTGGTAGGTTAGTTTCCTCTGCCAGGTACATCTGCTTTTCAAAATATCTGCAAAAGAAATACAAAAATTAAAATTGAGTACATTATACATGTTCATATTCTCTTTTGTCATATTGTAGTAAAAGAGTAGGAGGAAGGCTAAAAGTACCTGAGCGAACCTATGTGAATAGCACTAAATAGTACTACATCTAAGTTCTTTAACAGAAACAAATCATGATCAATTATTTGAAAAAGAACATAATAAATTGCAATTTAACAAACAGTAAAATCTAAGACCACTTTATTTTTTAGATAAGAAAGACAAGATAAAGACAAAATAAAATAGAATAGGGGAAAGGGAAACAAACTGAAAAAGTAGTATAAAACTATAAAATGTCACTTACTTCAGCTGTAATTCTTTCGAACTGAAATGCAGCCTATCGTAGTCTGTAGGAAAATAAAATAAAATAAACTATTTACAAATACTGTTACATTACCGATGGAGACCTTTTCATGTTACCTCTCAGTTTGTCTACTTAATGATCTTAGACTTATGTCCCATTTAACAAAAAAAAAACAATTATGGTATTCATAATGGGGGAAATTACTAGAACAAATTGACCATAACTTGACAACAAATTACCGTTTCAGGAAAAGATGCAAGATAGAAGGACTTATGGACTTTCAATTATTAAAAATTTAACAGGTGATATTTTTACTGAATTACATTGTTTTACTCAGCAGGGCTTGCCCTCGGTGGCCAGGGTGCCAATGGCCACAAGAAACTTAATTTGGCCACTAGACACTATTGTATTGACCACCAATGAATTAGGATCTACAACATACAAGTCAATGGTCAGTGAATTGTCATTTCTTCTTCTTCTTCTTCTTCGTATTGAACTTCCTCCTTCAATTCTGAAGATTCTTGTAGTATTTTGGTTGTGATGCATGTGCAGGGTTACTAGTCAACCGGGTTAACACCCTACTCTTTTCGAGAAGAAGACTAGGTTCTTTAGCGTACATGATATGTGACTGTCTCATACACAGGACCTCCATTTACTTCCGACGGACGGAGCGTTTTCTGTGAATCCTTTCCCGCAAAGCATAGGAAGCATGTGGGAGGCCGAGAACAGACAACAAAAGTCAGCTCTAATTTATTGCTTGATAAAATATGCATTGTCTGATGGTTGGCTTCAAACCGGGCAACCTGAAAGAAAAGCTTAGGGAAAGCCCTGCTTAGTGAGTGCTTACCTAGCCCACACTCTCCTAGAGCCACCACCTTCTCTTTGTTTGCATGAATCAGGTCCAGAAGCTCCTCTTACATAACTCAAACCTATCGCAATTAGCAGTGGTACAAGAGAAAATGGATTTACACAATACCTAGAAATTAAAACTGATATTATTTTCTAACTATGCAATTCACCTCACCTAAACCACACTCTCCTAGGGCTACCACCTTGTCTTTGTTAGTCTGAATCAGGTCCAAAAGCTCCTGAAGATACTGGTCTGGGCCGGCCGGCCGGGTGCTTGTCAAACTCTGTAGACCTCGTTGGATGACATCCACGGTACTGTAAAGTGCATCTGTGAAGGAGTATTAAAAATAACATTTTAACAATAAATAACTTATTTGTACATTCAAATCAAGAATATAATTCACAAGTTTTTGTCAAACTTGTTAGACCTTGTTGGATGACATATTGACATCCCACTGTACCATATTAGGTGTTTTACAAAGAACAAATGTCGCATTTTGGCTTTTTAATTTCACATTTGAACATTCATTCCATATAATTAACATCCAAGTTATGTATATGATTTTAACAAGATACCTAATTCATTCTAAATAAACTAATACATAGTGCCAAAGATACCTTGGGCTGTGATCAGCATGGAAAATGTATTCAAAAATCAAATCAAGAAATATATTAATAAAATTACCATGAGTTTTTGCCAGATCCAGGGCTTCTTTGCTGTCTGCTAGAGATCCGCCTGTTATCATCATCTGTAAATATGATAGGAGAGAAGAGATGGATGGATCAAGGGGACAAATGTGTTATTTTTTGTTGCCATAGTAACACATACATCTCCATAAAGAAATGTCATAGTAAATACTCCAAAGCATGACGAATAGAATAACAAATCATCATAAGAGAGGTTACTTATTTAACACCTAGCTCAAGATTATTACATCACAAGAACATACAGATATAATTCCCATTTCCAACCCATTCATATTTCAATAATCACACCTCCCAAAATGTTATGTGTATTACACTTACCTTTTTACCTCCACCATTAAATGCTCGCTGCAAAACATCCTGAAAATCATCTGGAAATGAAAAGACAAGACTGACGATTAGGAATGATTATCAGCTTGCATAATGACAATTTAACTTAAGTCATAATTATGGTTACAAGTTCCATAGAATACATATATCCTTTCTAGATTTTGTACCACATACAAAAGGACATACCTGCAGATATAATTTCAGGATAAACTCTTTATCCTGAAAATCATCTGGAAAAAGAGAATATACTGATGATTAGGAATAATTATTTGCTTGTATGACAACCTAAGTCATAATTCATAAATATACTTTCTTGATTTTGTACATTATAAAAGGAAAGAAAGTATAACTGCAGAAATAATTTCAGGATAAGCTTTCCATGGACAATTATACAATGATCATAAACATAAAGTCTTACTTTCAGAAAAATAACGTGAAAATAAATATTCATTGAAAGTTCATACTCATTTACCTTTATGCTTCTGTGATCCATGATAAAGACCTCTAAACATGCCATCTGTAATGAAGTTTTGATTTTTAAAAAAGGTAAAAAATCATACCACTTCTGCACATAGCATAGCATGGACAGCAGATTTTGTTTTCAATTAAGGTCTAATTTCAAGTTGTTTAGTTTATTCATAATTTAAACACAATCCATAAACACATAATTTATATGGATTATATAGAGAACCAGAAAACATTGAAAATGTGTTTAAAAGTATATCAGAGTTATAATATAAATTAATTAATGGAAATGAATTGAGGAAACTGCAAATAAAACCAATAGGTTCTGTTGAGGCAGTCCTAATTGTTACTTAGAACCCTATTGTTTACACATTTGGTCACGAGTACACTAATCCACCAGTGCGGAAAGTTCACTCCCTTGCTGATAGCAAACATTTTGAAAACTCTGTACCACAACAGGTCAAAAAAGAAAGAATGGGTTACAGATGGTCAATATATACTGAAAACAAAACACATTGTTGTGAATACTGTTAGATGTGTTAAGTCATAAATTTGAGACATTCACATTGCCAATTAAATCTGAATTTTGTAAATTATACATAGTAACAACACAATAGTTAAAACACAAAAGTTAATTAGGCAACACTCCCCCCCCCTATTCCTACAATTCAAGGGGTTAACTGCATATGTTGAATTGCCCTCCCCCCCCCCCCCCCCCACCCCCCCAAAAAAAAAAAAAAAAAAAAAAAAGTTAGAAAATGTGAAAATATGAGTTTTCTTACCAGTCAAGTTTACTCCAATATCTGCACAAATTAAAGAAAGATAACTTGTTTTAGTTTAAAATCTGGAAACGGATTTGAAATTTGAGTTAAATCAATATTGTTTAGACCTAGTACAAACTTAACATGTTGAATTGTTGAGGAATGATCAGGAGATGAGATCAATAGAGAATGACAGGCATTCTCTACCAAATCATGCCCACGACTTGACGTTGACATGCATGACTAAATTAGTAAAAGAAAGGATGCTCTATAAAACAAATAAACAAATAAAGCAAAGAGCATCAGTTCTTATTATAGTCATGCATGCCAAGTCGTGGGCACACTTTGGTAGAGAATGCTGAATATCCATAATTAAGTTGTCTGAAGGCCAAGGACCAAGGACTCAAGAGGTTAAAAACTTAAAATCATTGTAAGTTAACGTACAGTACAAACAATGGACTTGAAATAATAAGAAATTAGATAATAAGAAATTAGGAAGAATCTCCTGTTTAAAAATGTCCCAAGCTAATAAACTAGTATCCTAAGACCTAACCAGGTGCCGAGCGAAGCGCACACTGCTGATTATACTTTATAGTTAGTATTTACAAATAAATTACATTTATTTTATCAATTTATTTGCATGTTTGTAAAAAAAAAATCATGTTTAAAGGGATAGTTGAGTTCTGGTAAGGAGAGTACAGTTTTAGTGAAACTGAATTTTAGTAACCAAAACCTGCATCATTACATTACAAACTAATAGTTATAACTAGAAAGGAACACAACATTACAAATGACGTAGTAAAGATCATGTTATCATTAAAAAAGAGCCGTTAAAACGTAAGAGGGCGCTCTCTAAACACTCATCGGTTTCAACCATTTTGAATAAAATATTGTGCATGTGATGCTTTGTTGAAATAGTGATTAGATAGAGAAATAACCAACAACTATTTAAATACCTATTTTGTAACTTTTTGAAAAGAGGAAGCATTTTTAAAAATTTTTAACGGCTGGTTCAAAATTCTCTAATAAACCCGGGGCCCCGGGTTTATTACAATTGTTATATTTATGGATATTTCAGCCGTTTCTGAACCGATTTTGATCAAACAAAGATGATTTTATTGTTTAAATATTATGCTCTTTCAAATTTTACACTCAGTTTTTCATTACCTCACAAACCAATTAAGTAGTCTAGCGCCCTCTCTACCAAAACACATAGCCAGCGAGCGGTACCTTTCGCGAACGATAATGTATGCATGACATCATTGATCGCGTGCGCACGCATCTCATTACGAGACTGGCTGGCTTCTGGGCCGATTATGCATGCCATGAAAATGTGGTATCGGAGCGGTATCGCGCTGGACATAGCACAGGGTTTACCCTTTTCGCTGCATTCTCTTCCACAATTCATTTCGATGCTTACGTCATTGGCTTTCTGAACGCCCATTCTACACGTTGATACCAAATTCGATACGCGACTCTTTGGACAAAATCTTGTGAAAGAAGGTCTTTTTCACCTGCTGTTTTTCGCCAAAATGGATTTTGAGCTATTCGGGATGCCGTTTATAAGGTCAGTTTTCAATATTTCGAAAATTTTGTATGTGAATGATGATAATTTATCTGAATCTACATACTTTTATTGATCGTTTCATACCTTTTTTCTTGTGTGCGAGTGTTGATAAAGTTGTTGACATGGACATTATGCATGGTTTGCAGTCCCGATATACAGTAGCTATCGTCTTACTTTTTGTGCATGTACAGTGGAGCGCTCTGGCACGTGTGCGTGGGGCTGGCCTCATAAATATTCATATGATTTTCATGCGCAAGCTACTTCGGCTGTACTGGCGCTCGGCGAAGTCATATAATGGGAATACACGATGAATGGGACAGCGGGCTCTGTGCAAACTCAACTTTCCCTTTAAACTTGGTCTTGGAAAATTAAACCATAAATGAAGGTAGATGGGTCATTGTTCACCTGAAGCTGAAGATGAACTATAATTCAGTCGCTAAACTTGTGTTGTGTGTTATCATAAGGCGCTCTCTTAAATTTGATTTGAAGGGCAATAATTGTCATGACAATGACAATGAATGGTCAATGTCCAATGTCAACCGTTGCCGGATATCGCGCAAACGTAAATTTGATCATGTGGGACAATGTTTGTAACAGTTTTGTTACTGTTCATTTTCCGACTTATTACAAGGTCTTTACACGATAAGCACTTACTAAAAACATGTTAATTAATAACAAATAATCATCATTAGCCATTCTTTATCAATAAAGTTGAATTCCGTGTGTAAAAATGGCGATCAAATCATTGTTTATACACACCTATAAACCGTCTCGTGTTGACCATGGAGGCTGCCATCTGAATTGTACCCGTTGTTCCCGAACGTGCACGTATCGCACGTACTTACGTAGTACACCGAATTAATTGAATGATCACGGGATCGGATATAAATAGGGGGGGGGGGGGGGGGGGGGGGTTGAATCATCGATTGATATTGATAATTATGTTATCACACACCAAAGACCACAATCATCTAATGATGCACAGTGGGGGCACACAGTGGGCTTGATCAGTCTCATATTCCAAACCTTTATTTCAGACTCAACTGCACATGGAATAGCCATAGAGATGAGAAAGAAATATTATCATGAGCCAGTATAATAAGAAGAAATAACAACTATTAATAAAGCTAAACTGTACTATACATAACTACAATCTAAACTGGAACACAAATGATTAACATAATTATAACAATCTACGGTCTAACGTTAACTAAATGCATAACACTATACAGGATGGCAAAAAAAAACGGAACGCAGCACTTCCCAAACCGGGTGGTGGAGGGGGGGGGGGGGGGGGGGGTA
This sequence comes from Echinarachnius parma, assembly GCA_037951105.1. NCBI lineage: Eukaryota > Metazoa > Echinodermata > Echinoidea > Clypeasteroida > Echinarachniidae > Echinarachnius > Echinarachnius parma. The sequence continues at coordinate 69,688 of JBAMJV010005484.1, forward strand.
CTAAGATTATAGTCGGACCGGGTGTGCGGCTGAGACCTCCGAACGGGCTCCGAACCCATACCCACATCGGGTCCTTTTGCTGTAAATAGGTACCCATGTCTAAGGATTTTTTTTTCGCCGGCGTCGCATGTTCGCTGTGTATTTCCCGAAATTTTTTTGTTTTCTTTTATCGAGCGTAGCGAGCGTATAGCGAGCTTGACATTTTTTGCAATTTCGCATCGGCAAATCCCAAAATCCCGGATAAAAAGAGGAAATTAAAAAAGGGACCCATGTCTAAGGATTTTTTTAAAGAAAAGGGGACCCATGTCTAAGGATCTTTCTTGAAAAAGTCACCCTTTCCAGCGGCACATCCCCGTATCCGGGCCCCGTATACCCAATATGTGAGTACCACCCCCCCCCCCCCCCCCCCCCCCCCCGGGTTCCCAAAAGATGGTAACAAAATGATTATGTCCATCATATACTGGTGTCTTTTCCAATGAACGACAATACAAAGAACGGTCATTTTGGTCGTGTAGTTTTTGTTTTATGCCCATTCTCTCGGCACACAGCTGAATTATGAACACTAACAATGGTGCGCGTATTGCTTTGTTTGATGTTATGACGGGAAGTAAGTGCGATTTGTCAAGCACTGACTTGGTAAAAATCGACAGATGGGAACCTGACATGGTGTCACTCACAGCGCCCTATAACAAAAACCACACAACCAAAATGACTGTTCTTGGTATCGTTTTTCATCGGGAACGACACCCTATCCGATGGACATAATCATTTAGTTACTATATTTTGGGAAGTGCCCCGTTCCGGTCTTGTGTGCCACCCTGTATATAATATGACCATCTCAGCTCAACTAATCAAGACAAAATAACAAGCAACAAGAATAGACTAGGTGTAATATAATTGCCTAGTATACTGAGGTACTCCGATGGGGTGTTTAGCTCGTTCAAACACCCCCCCCTTGAGCGAAAATGTGACTGTTTTAAGTTTCAAAAACGGAATTTACGCCACTGAATGAAGCTAACTAAACCCTTGAATGAAACAAATCCTGGGTATGATAATACGCGACTGGGTGATTCGCACCATTATGTAGATTGTTGAGATCAACTTGGCATTGTTGATCTTTTTGTTAAGATTGCTTAATAAAGTAATGAATAACCACTCAACATTGACGTTTATTTTGTCGGTTAAAGCGGTGTTTATATTTCAAATTAACTGCTGGGGATAACCCGTATATTCAATGCCGAAACTTTACAAAATCAAACACACAAGTTAACCCACCAGCAGTGACTCGAGTCCCATTGTTGGTCGGTTTTTAATTGTCAATCAAGCCCAATTACAGTCAAGCGCATAATTCAAGCTCAGGGGTATATTTCAGTTTTGGTT